>WBNQ01076115.1:0-10491 GCA_013401375.1 Spizella passerina
ATAAAGACACTTGCTCTACAGCTATTTCTTTCTGCAACCTAAAAAATTTCAGATAAGATTACTGTTAGCACTCATATTTGAGATCTATAAATTAGACTTTTATTTTGTTTTTTTTTTCTGATTCAAAGGCCTGAAAAGGTTTTCCATTTCTGTGTGGCTTATAAATTTAGAAGTAGTCAGTTTTTGTGAAAAAAAATCTGTCTTCTGATCAATCTCCACTTCTCTTGAATAGACAATGAAGAGTATTCAACATTCTAGTAAATGCAGAATAACAATGTAAGAATAATTTTCCCTGATTCAAAAATAAACAATGTTTTTTAAAGGAATCAAAAAATCAGATGGTGATGTAGGAAAAGAGAGGTAAAGATGAAGACATTGCAGAATTTATGGTGTCTTTTTCTCTTCTCTTCATGGTACCAGAAAGTAGATTCTGATTTCTAACTTTACCAATAATATAGCCAAAGATAAAAATAATAATGTGCCTTACTGTTCGAAATAGAACAAACCTCCTACCACTTTGAGAGTTCCTATAAAAGAAGTGAAATGAGAGGAAAGCCTGTATTTTACATCCAGGAAGGGTAATTAAAAATTGAATCCATTTTTGAAATCCCATTGCTGATCACCTTGGGGAAAGATGCACCCTCATCACTATTTGAACAAAGTCTATTCAATTGTGTCCTCACAACATCTGGTAAGTCTTGGTAAAACTTTCCTTGGAAACTTGCCCTCCACAGCTGTAGGGCATCAATAAGTCAGTCACAGGAAGAGATTCAAACAGCAGCGCTGACAAGGTGGCACTCAGGAGAAGACCACCAATGTATCTGCATGGAAATTTGGCTCAGCTAGGGTTGAAAAAGGCAAGGGAAGGAATGCTCCCAAAATCTCTGGTAATCCTAAACTCAGGATCATACATTTATAAACAATGACTGTGAAGATATTATTAACAGGAATAATATTACACTGAACTTTGGATAAAAAATGTAACTACCCTGGATTTTCTTCTGGCACACCACCAAACACAAAACAATCTAAAAAGAGAAAGATGAACAGTTCAGTTCTGATGTAATGGGTATGAGACACACCATTCTAGTTTGACTTCAGTCAAGAGTTAGTGGCAAAATGTAGTTCAACTATTAAATTCATGTGAATTTTTAGCTTGCTCAACTATTCACAGTTACGTAAGGCTATGCCTCTGATTTTCCATTGTATTGTACAGCGTGTTCAAGTATTAATTCTAGCAAAAACCCCATATGGTTAGCAAGAACAAAACAACAAATCGTTTAATTAAGATTTTATCACTTTAATTTTCAACAGAAGACATTTATACTGCTGCTTATTAGTCCTCTGTGGTTTTTAGCTAGGAACTGTGTAGGCTGAGTAAACTTGTGTGCATGCATATAAATGGATATTTCTGCATGGGCAGACCTAGCATTTGGCCAGAGCAATCTGAAGAACCCAGGGCTGTTGGAGACGCTGCTCCAACAGCAGTCTCAAGCTGCACTAAGGGAGATACAGGCTAGAATTAAGGAGGAAGTTTTTCACGGACAGAGTGGTCAAATATTGGAATTATCTACCCAGGGAGGTGGTGGAGTCACCATCCCTCGATGTGTTTAAAAAAAGACAGGATGTGGCACTTGGCGCCATGATCTAGTTGAGGTGTTAGAACATGGGTTGGACTCGATGATCTTAAAGGTCTCTTCCAACCTAGAATTTCTGTGATTCTGTGTGAGGATCTCACACCAGCAGGGGTTCATGACTTCTCTCTCTTCTCTGCTGGAGATGTGGGAGTCAGCCACAAGATCTCACAGGGAAAATGCAAGAGTCAAATTTGCTCCCAAGGGAGGTGCCCGTATCTTGCAGAGGGCCACATTATTTTCTCAACAAACCACATGGAAATGCAGCAGCCCAGTCCCAGGCTCTGCTCTGCGTGGTCAGGCAGGGAGGGGAAGGTGTGCTGTGCTGCACAGGGACACACAAGTGTCACAAGGCCAAATGCCCTGGTACATATCTCACACACTGGTACACATCTCAAGTGTGTGCATCAATAGTGATAAAGGATTGCTGTCTCTCCAGTTCTCTCCTTTATGAGCCACTGTAGCAGGAGACAGTCCTAGCACTTCTTCCCTTCCCTCCTGAGCTCACAATCTCCACCTTGGTCCCAGCCACAACAGCCAAATGCTCACAGTAGAAATGATTTGACAGCACACTTAAAAGAAACAGAAATGCATCTTCTATTCCCAGCATCAGGAGAAAACTGCAACATGCCAACTGCTTTAATACAGCAGCCCATACTTTTCTCTTTGATATGAGCAGGTCTCCCCAAGAGACCTACTCTTCTTTTTCCCATTTAAAATTCTTTGCTTCAACTCCCTGCCTTGAATACACACCTCACCCATCCTGAACACCAGCTGTTGTAATCTCAACAGTGACAAATGTGCTACTGTGAAGTGTAAAGCATGGAGAGCTGCAAAACAGCACCCTGGAATTAATAACTTTTATTTTTGCATACGTGCTGCTTAGTTTACTACTTGAATTAACCTCTTGTAGCCATTCAAGAAGTACTCTAAAGCAAACAAAATATACAGAACATACAAAACCCTCCTGGTACGTCCCACATCCTTTACCAAACAGTGCAAGAAGCAGGACTATTTTATACTTGGTTATGTTGCTCAGCTGATGACTAACCCCCATCTCAATCAAGCATTTACATGTTCAGAACAAGGATAATTTAATTTATGATCAGATTGTAGCCAGAAATGTCAGTGCTTTCTTATGACAGCAATTTACATATCTCCTCAGATTTTTACATATACGTTTTCAAAGTGGTGGTCCAATCAACATAAATGCCTTTACTTTCTCAACCCCACCCATGGAGCCTGCTTGACCTCACACTGAGGGCTGAGACCAGCAGGCACTCCTGCAAAGCTGATGCCCAGCTCATATCAATTTAAGCAAAACAGAGCCATAGTTGCAAGCAGCACTGCATCAGAACTTTGTCAAAAATCAGGAGCCAGATTGCTTACTGACAACATTGTACATTCACCTGACAGCATCATCTTTAAAAAGGATTAGAAACTCGGGTGATGGCACTTCATGCATCTATAATACCTGTTCTAAAAACCCTTCTGACATCTTGGGTGGTGGGGTGGGGGGAAGGTTGATAAAACATCTTTTTGGAAGTTAGAAGCTAAACAAAAGATTTCAATTTTTAAAATTTCCACCTCTGGTAAAACAAGGGAGAGTGTGAAGAAATTAAAATGGACTGTTTTCCTCAACCTGACCTTTTAAGGCAAACCAGTTTTCAACTGCTTTAAAAGATATAGAAAGCACAGCCAAAAGATTCCTGTATAAGGCGACTCTTGCTTACTAGGAGAGATTGCATATGCAAGGGTTTAGGTAAGAAATGTTTTTCCAGGGGAGGTCCTGCTTCAGGATCATGATTCCAGAAAGCAGTCACCTTGCTAGGGTAAAGCATACAAATGACCAGTGAACAAGGTAAAAAAACCTTAATGAGCAGCTGTAAGAGCACCACAAAATAGCAGCAAAACTAATAATCACAGGTTTCTTTGCATTTCTTGATCGTGCATGAAACAAGCTCAGCTATGTCACATCAGAAAAGACTCTCTAATGCCATAAGTACAGAAAAAAATGGCTAAAATTTTTTTTGTTGGAATATTTTGGACTCAAACCATCTTCAAAGCCTTGTCAATAGCTCTTTCTTCTTCATTCACAGCATTGTCAACAAAAGGTTAACAATTATTTAGGAGGAACATAAGAGAATATATATAGATTTAAAAGAAACTGAGATAAGCAGGGGTAAACTTGGAAACCTAAGCAGAAATTTATGATATCCTCACTTATTCAAGAAAATCACATTTAGGCATTCCAGCTCTCTCTGTCATCATTCCTATTGGCTAAACTGTGAATAAACATGAGGAAAAGATAATTAATCATATTCCCTGGAATTAAATTGTCCAAAACAAGCAGTGGCCCTAAGAATCTGAAAGCCCACTGTTTCTTGTGGCACATAGAATTCCTTGTGGGGGAAACATCAGAGAACCAGAACCAGCTTTGCTTCCCACACTGCCCATTTGTGAGTTCTTTCCTATTAATAGAGTGAAACACTACAATCAGATTGACCTACTAGAATAGACTGTAGTTAGAAGGAGTCACTGGGCTGTGAGCTCAAAATTTCTCTTTTCCAAAAAGGACACAAGGATTCCTATGTTGACCTGATGAGGGAGGCAGTCTCCAAAGGGGAACAAACAGGGAACAAAGTTGGTCACAAATACAGACTCTTCCCAGATCTTTTGATGGCCTCCAGTGATCCTCCCTGAAACTTCAGCTAGATCAGTGATGCCCAAGGAGGAAAACCACTCATGCTTTCACACACACACTTGCACAGCTCAGTCACACACTGAACTCAAAATCGTAACAGAATCTTTAGAGTAAGTTCACTCTTCTAATCACAGTTTTTGTGGAGTTATTTTAACAGCATAAGTCTAGTGAACAGTAATGCCAATACCTCTGTCGTTTAGAAAAATTAAAAATTATTGCCAAAAGCTAAAATAGATTACTTACATTAAAATATCACTATATAGTAATATTTCAAAAAATTGAAAATTTTTTACTATAAGGGTGGTCAGGCGTGGAATGGGCTGCCCAGGGAGGTGGTAGAGTCACCATCCCTGAAAATGTTCAAGAAATGACTCGGCATGGCACTTAGTGCTGTGGTTTAGTTGGCATGATGGTGTTTGGTCAAGAATTAGAATCAATTATCTTGGAGTTTTTTTCCAAGCTTAATGATTCTTTGATCAGCTGTTAAGCAGAAATCCTTGAGGAAGGGAATTTTACACTCAAACTGTGCTATAAAGGTGCCATATAAAAGAAAAAGACCTCAACCTCATGTGCAATCTAGGGAACATAACAGGAAATGCCACCATTAAAAAGAAATACTTCTAACTATTAAAAAATTCAGCACTTACTTATTCCAGAAACCCAGAGCTATGCTCAGAGTGAGCACAAGAGACGGGATTGTTCTGCAGTCTTGGCAAAACCATGCATTTATTGTGAAACCAGAAAACTGCTTTTTAATCTACCTCTACCTTATAAAAGCAATTTAATGCTCTTATTTCCTAGGCAGCTAGGTGAAGCAGCTATTTCTACTCAACCAAAAGTCAGTCATCCACCATGGTGTGAAGCATTGGACAATGCTTCTTCTGCCAAGACATTTGGTTCTCTACCACAGTGATCAATGAGAAAAGCACAACCCTGGGAACAGTAACTGTTAATTAGTTAAAAAAAGCTGAGAATCACTTATGACAGGAGGAAGAAAGGAAGGCAAATGAGGGTCTTGAAAAACAGTACCTTATTTTTTCTAAGTTTTTGGGATTAGACTGACAGAATTAAACTGATACCTGATGACCTTGCTACTAGGCTTATTATCAGTATATTTTTAAGCTGCTCTCAAAATTATTTTAGTAATGAAAGTCCAAGAAAGCAAAAGTTTCAAAATACTTCAGGAGTCTTTCTCTTCTTTTTGCAGCTTGATAAAGTTGTAGAGAAACAGAAAGAAGTTCACAGAAGAATGCTGGAACAACTTCTAATGGTGGAAAAAGCACACAAACAGACACTGCATGAACTAGAGGAAGAGAAGAGGAAGCACAGCAAATACATGGAAAAAAGTGATGAGTTTACAAACTTGCTGGAACAAGAATGTGAAAGGTAAGGTTATCTCTTACCATAGTACTAAGAAATATGCACCATTCAACATTACACTTAAGGTTCTCTCTGCTTTATTTTGCATCCGCTAAAAATCAGACATGCTTGTGGAATTGTATTTTGAGAGTTCAGCTGGGAAAACATAACTAATGACTTGTAACAAACAATTATGTCTACATCTCCATCAGCCAGCAAGGTAGGTAAACAGTTGGCAGATTCTTCAGCACTGTTGCAGGATGCTAAGGATGTTACACTGCAAAGAACACATGGAGACAAGCAGATGTATGATGTTATAACAGGAAGCAGGTGAACCTTTCAGTGTGTTTTAGAAGCTTGGTACACTCAGAAGTGTGTAAGGAACAGAACGTATCAGACATGCAGCCTTCCATGGCAGAAGAAAAAGACATGAAGAAAAGTAGATATTTGGACAAAACAAAGAAATACATTGCAAGAAAGCAAAGGCAGAGGATAATGTCCAGAAAACTTTGAAAGTAACAATGACAAAGGTCTCATATCAGAGTTGGCATAAAACCCATAAAAACAGCTTTATTTTTAAGAGTAACCTAAAAGTGCCACAGCTTGTTTAATTTCTATACCAATTCTCAGAAGAATTAAGAATTTAATTTCATTTACTGTCCTTAAAATAAGCCACTTTATACTGTAGCTTCTTTGAATCTGCAATAAAATTGAACACATCCTAAGGAAAAAAAAATATCAAAGAACATTTCCTATTCCCTGTATAGCTAGCCCAGAAGATAGGAGAATATTGTCTCAGTTTCCTTTCGCTTAGGAATAGATGGAAATGTTTGGGTGTGAGAACGTCAAGCCTATTCTAAACTGACATTATGCACAGATAATTCTTCCTTGGCTTGGCCTGTGTAAGATCATGTCCTACGTATTCTGGCAGCGTTCCCCCGTGTGCTGCACCTCTCTCCTGCACGTCCCTCAAAGGTAGCACACACCGAGCACACGGCCGGATTTACAGCTCACAGCTCAGAGGCTGGGCAAGAAAATGCTTTGCTCCTCAGAAAAATGTGTACAGATGCAGGCAAGCACAGACACAGAGAAAAGCACATACTAGGAACTGTTCTTGGGAATCACCATCAATCAGGAACCAAACCTTGAGATCAAGGGAAGCTTTCATCTCTGCTGTCTTCTCCTCAAAATATGACATATTCATCTCTCAGAGGCAGAACTAGACAACTCCACTTGCTAAGAGTGGCAAAATGTTACATTAGACAATGTGCTCACACTGTGAAAAGCTGCACACAAGGAAAGACTAAGCATTGCAGTAACTCATTTATTTTTTAAACAGGACAGACATTGGATTAAAACTCTCTTCCCTGCCCCTCTCTATATCCCTCTGTTCCCTCCCCCTCTGCCCCACCTCTGTTCCCATTCCCAAGAACACTGTAAAGCATTTACCACTATTGTCTGCTACTTTTAGTCAAGCTGCCTGGAAAATGGTGGGAAGAGAGGGAATGCTGAGGTGCTTAAAGAGCCCTTAGAGGATATAATAATAGCTTTCAGATTAAGTTTTTTTTTTTTTTTGAGAATGTATTTTATGGGAAAAACCTTAANTACTATTCTTTTTTAGCTAGAAGCAATATCCTCTTCCATATGATGGATATATAGCATTCCAAACAGTATTTCAGGTTCAAAGCAAAATCCCTGACTTTCAATTACCCAAAGACGTGCCTTGCTTTTATCAAAGAGCAAGACTACAGCATACGCTAAAGATATCCTTGAAGGATATACAATGCATACAAGCCAAAGAAGGTACACGTGACTGTGATCAAAAGGAAAAAAACTTAGATGCTATGAGACAGTGATGCTGAGATCCTGAAAACAAGTTTTTATGGTAAGATTAAAGAAATCATTAGTTAGATCCAAGTCTGACAAACTGTTTTGGATATACCCTCAAATAAGGCACAAAGAAAGCACAGAAAACACTTCCTTTCTCTTGCCTGTGTGCTCAGAAAAACAGAACTGAAGAATTTTTACATGAAAATTTTAGTGATGAATTTATCAGATGATCATGTTGTACATAAACTAGACAAACCTTCATCTCTACAGCCTTTGTATTGCCTTATGCCCTTCATTGATGGCATCTCTCATTGAGAGAGTTAATGTTTGGATTGTGCAAAATGTAAGAGTCTTCGGTGACTCAGTAAAAGCTCTTCACCTTAATGATTCAAGAATTTGACTTTCCAGTAAGGCAACAAGACTGTCCTCAGCAACTGTACATTGTCAGATTTGGGAGGTTAAGCTCATGACAGAATAAGTGAAAACTTTCTAGATACAAGAATCAGATTAGCATTCAGTGTTATTCAGTGTTAAATTGCCCTTTAGGCAATTTAAGTATTTTTCTTGTTGCCAGCTAAAGACTGATCCTCCATAGTTTTGCTGTAGTTCAGAGACAAAGAGTGATCTTCAAAGTGACCAGTCTCATTCCTAACAACAGACATTTACCAGCAAACAAAGAATAAAACCATGCTACTGTCATTGTAGTGATTCACCTTCAGTCACACTTTTAAGGCATGGAGCCACAAACCTGACAAACTCCTGGTATACGAGGAAAAGATCTGGGGAGAAAAAGAGACCAAATGGGTAGGTCATTCCTGCACTTCAACATAAGTGATTCTCTGTGTGTGCCTGCAGACCAGATAGGAACACCAAGACAAACAATCTGTGCACGGCAGTGTAGCAGACCAAGTCAGCTAGAGTCCAGAAGGGAAAAATTGGTTGTATTGTTGAAACTTAAAGAAACAGCAGCATCAAGTTCAGAGAAATGTAAGAAATAATAAATCCAGAAGTTGGATACACAGACAACTAGGTGCACCTCAAGAATCATACCATAAAAGCTACTGGCCTTGTTTAGAAGCTCTTGCATTTCATCGAGTTGGAAGATGGAGAGAAGGATTAAGGACTACGAAGAACACTTACTTCAGGTTCTAATTGAGTCCACTGTATCTTCCCTGAGGATGTGCATTTGTCCAAAATCACTTATCCACATTCCACACTTTTGTAGCTCAGTTAAATAATAAAAGCTGCTGTTTTAGAAAACATTTTACAAGGGTAAAATATGAAACTGGAAGGTCTTCCAGATATGCATGTTCCCAGCTTGAAAACGCATGCCATATGTACACAAGTATTTATGCATATACATAGTTCTCTCCACCCCATACAAAAAAAAAGAAACAAAAGAGCAAAATAGTAAAATGTTTAGCACTTACACAGTCCTTTTCCACTGCACATCTCGAGCAGCTTTAAATATTGTCTAAGCACAGTTATTCCCCATTTTCCATTTACTGAAAGGAAATGGAACTATGAGGAAAATAAATCAATCACAGGTACCTGAGAGTTAAACTGTATGAAAGGAAGAAATGTCCCAATGTATAGGTGCGTTCCACCTTCAAACCTTCTATATTCTATACAGACAACAACTGTTGTCAACTTCTATACAACAACTACACAAAGGGTAAAGTTTTATTATGAAGATACACCTGTTAAGAGGTCAATGTTATTCAAGAGGACAGGGGGAAAAAAAGCAGTTTGCTAATATATTATATTTAATTCTTAAAGGCAGTTATGATAAATTTTGCTCACAGAATTCAAATATTAGCACAAAACTGCAGTNAAAAAAACCCTGCTCCCTCACTTTCATTGTAGGCATCATTCTGGTCTGGCTTCCATGTTCAACCAAAACTGCTCTCAATAAAAGCTTAATAAAATCTCTTCTTCTGGCAAAGCTCTGAACTTAATCCATCTTCACTTTCTCTGATAATCTGTCTGCCTTGGGCACAAATGAGCATTTGCACTTCCTTGCCATCTCACCCACACGGTTTCTGTGACTCCAGCTTGGGCTTATTTCTCTGAGTGTTTCACAGGGTACTCTGAGTTGGAAACTTACCATTGTCTAGATCTGCTCTGTTCATAGCACTCCATAGGTTTTATTTTAAATGTCCTTTTTTCATCCATTCACTGTGCTTCTCCTCACAGAAACTCAGTCAGGCATCACCTCTATGATGATGACTCAAGTGTACTCCAGTCATCACCAAAACAACAAATCTCACCATATGAGCAACCTGTCCTCATTCCTAACTTCATGAGAACAGAAGGGAATCTGTCTTTTATCCTTCAGCCCTTGTCTTCATCCTTGCAATTCTCTAATAGCTCCATTCTTAAAACTGGGGTAACTTGTCACTCAGTCTGCTGTACCTAAACACATTTTTACCTGAGCCTTCCTACATTTAAGTCTCACAAATCCTTGTTCGTAGCACCTCCAAGAAAAATAAATATTAAAAAACAAAGGAACAAACAAGCCAAACACACACACCCAAATAAGCCAAACATACCTTTCCATATTTCCAAATAATTAAATAATTTTCCAGGCCCTCACTTAAAAAATACTTTTTGATCATTTCCACATCAGCTATTTCAGCCTTCTCTGTATCTTCCTTGGATGTATGCTCAATACTGAATTGAGGCTACAGTTCTCTTGTGTACCTTCTTATACTCTAATGCAATGTTATTACATGGACTAAACATCACACTAGAACTGTACCAAAATTAAATGAGATTATAAGACTGCTCAGGGTTTGAGTTGGTAAGAAAGGTAATTTCATGAAACTGAGAGCTGTAGGCAAAGTGGTTTGGGTTTGTTTTAAAGTGTCAGATGAAAGTAATTGCTACCCACAGTAGATCAAGTAAACGGTGCTTGAAATTCAGGACAGGGTATCAAGGAAAGAAGGAACCATTTTAAATAAA
>WBNQ01076146.1:0-10124 GCA_013401375.1 Spizella passerina
GTAACACATAAATTTTTTTTTTGCTTTTGTAAAACGAAAACTTTGAGAAGTATTTTTACTTTAGAACACTCAGTTCCTATCCCTGCAATAATTTTAATTTGGCTTACAGTGGTCTATATAAAACAAATCTCAGTGACTTTCCCAATAAAGAAAATTCTTCACATAGTTTTAGGAGGGAAAACCATCAGAACTGCCCTTCATTTTGGCTATCACAAAAGTTAAGAAGGCTACAGGGAAGTGCTTTCTCTCCCACAGGGGATGGCTCCCGCAGAAGAGTGAAGCACCTTTCCAGAGGAGTGTGGGCAAGCTCATGCTGCTGCTGCTGCCATGGGCTTGCTAAGGGAGGACAAAACCTTTGGGGAGGAAAAACACCTTTCTTTTTGGTGCAATGGAGCAATACATTCAAATACAACTTTTAAAGCAAGGAGTAATAATTGAACTACAAATTATTATTCAAATATTCTGTTCCAGCTGTCTTCTGTACGTGCTGAGTATATGCTTACAGGCCTGGAAAGAGGACAGAGGCAGTGCTAATACCTTGGAGAAGTGTTCCTCTGCATCCAAAGGGAAATCCTTACTAACAACATCCAGTTTATTGCTAATTGTCAAAGGACATGGAGAACAGGTGATGTCACAAAGATGACTGAGAAGAAGAATGAAATATGCAAGTGCAAAAGACTGAATGAGACAAAATGAAGAGAGGTGTTATGTTTACAGTTCACAGGCACACAAATTATTTTGGAATGCTGTAAGACATTACATAAAACTGTCACACAGAAACTAGTTTAGACACTTCATTACATGTGGACAGGTTTCTTTGGGCCTAATGCAGCTAAAAATACTGAGTGGTTTACACCCTGACGGATCCCAGCACTACCCTCCCTGCAGGGATGAGCACAGAAAAACCAACTGCAGATGCACCTACATAACTCTTCAAGTAAAAATAAAATCAGTAACAACAGTTTTCATCATTAACTCCAAGACTACATGGAACTCTCATATATTAGAGGCCTTCTCTCCCCAGCACCTTGGGACTGCAATGCTCTTAATTACTTATGGTACTCCTGCAACATTATTTGTTTTAGCTTTACCCAAAACATCCCTGGCAAGCTCAGATGCCCCTACCTAAAGAGTTGGAGCTCTCTAACAGGAGTATCTCATCTGACAAACAGATTTCTTTGAGGAAAGTGACAATTTATTGGAGATTTTCTGTTATGACATTTGAAACACAGAAGCTGACACAGAAAAAGTAATCATGAATGCAATATTAAGTGTTATCTAAGGTAAAAATTATTTCAGGTTATAGATCCTGGATAGCATTTATCAAATTCTAACTCAGCCTGACATTATCTCTTCATTTCACAATGACTATCTATTGGAGAAATATCTCCTGGCATTAAGTTCATATGGAAGAACAATTTCAGCTGCCTTTCCCATTAAGCAACACAAAACAAAACTCCACCTTTTTAAAATGTCTCAAAAACATGGATTTTTTCATTCTAAAAAAATTAGCTAGAAAATATCTAAAATATAAATACCAATTGATTTGTGAAGTCAGATGTCAACCAACCATGAGGAACCATGTGGAAATTTCCTTAATTCACCAAAAAAGCTGAGGGTCAGTATAATTGTAACATAGTTATTAAATCAGTGATAAGAGAGATTTGTTTTAAAGCAAGAGCAACTAACAGACTGCAAAGGTGTCCAATATGTTAATATTTCAGTAACTACTTTTTATTTGACATTTCACTAATTACACTAGTTATGATGTGAGCCGTGAATCTGTANCAGCTTGTGCTATTGAAAATATAAGCTAAGAATATAGAATAATATGCAGTGTGTGATATTAACTGTTTTCTCTTACCTTTTCTTCTAATTTAAGTAAAATCACTATGACATAGTTCAGAGATCTTTTTCTATGATCACTTCACAAGGGAAGTAGCTATTCTTGATCAGTTCTGCAGACCAGATTTTCCAAAGGCATCTGCAAAATGCTAGACACCAGTATGGGTATTCTTGGGTCCCTTCCCAATTCCATTGAAGTCAGTAATGAAATGCAGATCTGCTTAGTGGTAGAAGAATTGAAGTACTTATTTGAAAAACAAGTTTTAGAGAATTTTTTAGTATTCCAGCAATAAAACCTGCAATGAGGGATGCTAAAAACCACCTCTGCACTCACTGAATGTACCAAGGTTCTGAGTGACAGCCATGGAAGCCTATAATCCATTTACAAAGCTTAGCATGCAAAACTGAAAAGTCATTGTTTACATACCTTTTTTCCTCTGGCAGGCAAGGCTTCAGTGTGCTGGAGATTAAAGATCAATGAGTTCCTTGTTCAACCCACAGAACCCATTTTTGGATCCCCACCTTTGCAGTGACCTCAGCCCATGGCCTACTGGCAACATATTTGCTTTCCTCAGGATTTTACATCTTCTCATGCCTTGTAGTGAACGATCAGTCTTGATCTTCACCACTCCCACCTGATGGGCCTCCAGTTTCTAATAGAAATGCTGGCCCAAAAAGCACAACCTTACCTTTCCCAATATCAAATTTCCTATTGCCATTAGTTTCACAAGGTCATGAAATCACATTTATGCAATATGCTTATGATCACCCTCACTATTTTGTATCTCCTGACTTTGTACCACGAATAAATTGAAATCAGTACATTCCTGCTTTTGTGCTATGGCTCCTATTAAAAGCCAAGTCCAAGACCAGCCTGTAGGCTGATGTTTGGGAGTAGTATCTAATAATCTTACGACACCCTTACAGACTTTGCCTGGGCCAATTTGTGTCTCTTTTTTCCATAGCTGTTTGTCCCCAAGTGATATTGTTTAATTAGGCCATCCTTCAAAATTTTGTGGATTTTGTGTTATTATTTTGATAACAATGGCATCTGCAGTCTGCTTCACTCCCTTCCTTCAAGTTCAGTTATATTAAACATCAACTCATCAAATTACATAAAAACCATTCACCTTCCACTGCTATCAGGTATCTGGAGAGGAAATAAAATTATTCCTTTTGGGTGATCCTATTAAAATGTTTTGTTTTTCCTTTCAGATGTAGAAATCCTCATTTCATGTAGTTGTTTCTGCTAACCATCCTTTTTTTTTTTTGTCTACATTCTTCCTGAAAACTGAAGCCAATTATTCATTTAAGTTTGGGGGCAATATCCACATTATCTTTAAACTCCAATTGGAAAATATCTGCTAACAGAGAATAAAGTCAAATGTAAAATTACTTTTTTATGAGGTATTTTGTTTCAGATACAGATTGTGAAGCAAATGCTTCTTTCTCATGAACCCTGAAACAATCACAGAGCCATCAGGAATGGATGCCATTGAGATGTGATTTTACTAATTAGCAAGGACATGTAAGAAATTGCTTTAGGGACAAAAGAATGAGCTGAAGAGCAACAGCTATTTAGTTCTAATTAAATAGAAAGATAAGTAAAAGGAGTTATAGTATAAAGATTTATTTCTAAGTGTACAAACTTTGCTTATTAACAGAATGATTTGGAAATTAAAAATTCAAATCTGGAAGACACTAGACATATCTTTCCATTAATGATTCTCAGACTCCCTTACCAGTGAACTGCCACACAGTACTGAAGTGTAGAATAGGGTCTCTCTTATATAAGGGGCACATCTATAGGACTGGCCATATGGCTGGGAAAACTGTAAGACATGAGCTGCTATTTGCATCTCATGGATGTAATATTTGCATTTTTCTCGATGGGAAGTGTGCATTTACTTACATTTTAAGTGGGGATAAATCAAGGATGGGCAAAAATATATAAGAAGGAAAGCCCAGAAAAATTCTCTGCCACCCCTTCAGCATCTTCTATCACCTGCGGACATCACTAGCAACTCTTACAAGTTACTGAAGGTCTCTGCAAACATGCAGATTGTTGCTGCTACATGATTAGAGTAGTCATTGATGACAAGAATTCATATTCCACTTGCACTTCAAACACAGGCAACAGACAAATATCAGCCTAGAATTAAAACAGATCTAGTGCAAAGTCCGGGTCGGCTCTCTCTATTGTGCACAAGAGAAGGAATAACAAACCTTTCTCTACTCCATCTCCTCCAGCTGAAGGCAAGCCTGCACCCACCCTGCTGAGGCTCTAGACCAGTCTGCTCATCCATGGGCATTGATGGGCACAGCCACCACGAGGGCAGGTCCTGCCCCTGCACCATCCTGTCCTGCAGGAGCGTTGTGTGCACCACAAGCGCCTCCAGGGGCTCCAGACCTGGGCTTTGCCCACAATAATTCATCCTATCCACCTCATTAAGGGACACAGTACTGCAGACAAAGCTAAAAGGCATACTCAAATCAGAAATGACTCCCTAAAGCAGCAACTGCACCAGTCCTGAGCTTCAGGTGAGAGGATTTTGCTGCGGAAGTTAAACCGCAGTCCACACTATAGGAGAGATGAGAAGAGATAAGAGAAGAGGTAAAGTGCTCTCCAACAGCAGGAGCTCCTGCAAACATTCTGTGTGAGTCATTAGGAATTATTCTTAAGATGAGGGGAGAAAGTTGAGTCATAAATGACTCATCCACTTAGCAGATGGGAGGCAAGCATATATGAAATTTGGGACTGCCACTTAGTGAACATCATGAGCCACTAATTCCCAGTCTGCTTCACTTCCTGCCACAAAACAGGGAGCATACAGAGTGATGGAAGCAGAAGCAATATACACACCTTCACCTTCTGCTAAAGCGTATCATAAATGAAAGGTGTTTAGAATACAAATTCCATCTCCATTTAGCCACCAAGCAAGCAGGAATGTTGACTGGCCTTATCCAAACAAGGCTCACATCTTAACTTTTACACACCTCTAAGAGGTAGAGTGTAAAAAGTCAGGAAATGGAAAAAGATGTTGTCATGTCTGCTATGTTGCAGATAACTTGGTCATTAAATATAAATAGGTAATGTTCTACCAAAAAAAAAAAGCTCATTAAAGACTGGTGAGCAAAGATAGACATCTGTAACCTTACAGAAATCTGTAACTGTTCCAATAAAACTGGAAAATCAAGGCAGAGACTAGGAAACAGCTACTCATCTTCTCAGTTGCTTGCCAAATTTTGGGATTATGCACTTCATGTTTCAGAACTAGAAATCTCAGAAATCAGAAATAGCAGCTTGAGAATGTGGATTTACAGGGAATTTCAAATCCCTTCATTTGACCTCCTATTCTCCCTACTGAAAGCCTCTCTGCCCTGCCTGTGTGCATTCTGGAAAGTCCAAAACACCCAATCCAGACCCTGAAGCCCTAAGCAGTTAGCTCTGACTTGAAAGCTTTTATAAATCAGCTTCAAGCTGACATCTAAAAATAAAAAGCTCATAGTTGCCAATCATTTTTTCAGGGTCTGACAGTTCAAGGTTAGTCAAGGGCCCATGAGCCCTGTTGTACATAACTCAGACAAAGCTTTAAGGTTTTTGTTTCCACTCCTACGGTCCAAACATTCCAGATTTCCACCTGAGTGACTGCAGCAGCCTCCTTGACAGTGAGTTATTCTGCAGCTTTAATGGAACAGTAATCACTCAACATAGCCTTGCACTGGGAGTTGAAGATGTAGCTTCTTTGGCAATGAAAAACATTTGGAAATAGGGCTTGCCAGGTGCCACTCTAGACCTGAATTTAAAACTCAGCTCTGGCAGCTCTATAGATGGGTATATCCTTCCAGTTACAGCAGAGACTACCTACTATAAGCATGTTACAAATTTTCATTATTCCAGTCAAAATCCCCACATTGACTTAATACACTATAAAGTTCCCAATTTTAGCTGGAATACCATATGTAATTTCTGATAAAAGCATCAGCATTAATAAAATTCAGCTACAGAAGGAGTTTTCACAGTAATTAAAAAAAAAAAACAAACCTCAGTTTCTGCTGGTCTGTGACACTACATAGCATTGCATATATTCTGACCAACCCAAACATTTACAATTTTGCCTTAAAAGATTTGGGAATTCATCTGCCAGATGTGAAGAATTAAAACTATTTATTCAACCTTGGCCTCAAGTGAGACATTCTCCTGAATTGGAGTTTGCTTAGCAGACTACTGCTAAATTATCCAGAAGATGGTGTTTTATTAAAGCACAGTCCTGGAAGGCAAAAGACCTGGAAGGTATTGCTTTTTCCCTCTCCCACTGAGCCCTACCTCAAAATAAGTTGTAATGTTTCTACTTTGGCTTTTTTATCTGTGAAAGATGGAAGTGTAAAGCAATTCAAAACTGTATTCAAGAATTTCAAACCCATATGTAACTACTGCAAACGGAATATAAGAACAAATAGTTAACAGTGTTTTTTTAACTGAATGCTTAAAAGTATGAGAAATAAAGATTTATAGAATCATCAGAATAACAATTTCTCTTTGACTAGTCAAAGTGTTAATCAAGTTAAAATCTCTAAAGATCCATTAAAATCCTCAGGGAAAAAAAAAGTGGCAGAACAGGGGACATCAGAAGCTCTGTAAAGAACTGATGTCTGGCTTCCTGAGCTAGCCTCATCCTCTCTTGTCTCAAAGACAATCCAGTAATTACTCAATTTTTCTTTAAGGTACCAGAAACTGAGTGACTCTAAAATAAACTAGAGTTTCTTCAAGCCTGGAGTGTGTTTTACTAGAGAGCAGATACTACAAAAGCAGCCAGTGGGAGCCAGGTTGCCTCCTAAAGCTATCTGGAATGAACATGTGCTGCTCAGATTAAATGCAGCCCTTGATATGGCCACAGAAGATACGTAAAGCTACCCAGGATCTAAGGTCTCCTGCTGTTGTTAATGACTCATATCCTGTATTTTTCACATAGGACTGCAAGTTCCAGCTATTTATGGAGCAGCCCATTAAAAATTTCTTTTCATGAAGAAAAAGTGCTGTCAGTCGCCATTCAGGAGTTGATGTAGGAGGCCAGCTAGCATTTTCGAGAAATTACCAGAGAAAAACACTACAATCACAAAGAGCCAAATGTTCTCTCTTGAGCCCTTGGAGATAGCAGATGCATAGTCATAAGCAGAATCTTTTGTCTCTGAAGATTTTGTTCATACACAGATCACCAAAGAAAAAATAAGAAGGGAAAAATATGGTATGGGCTATTACAGTCCACTCAGTTCTGTGCATCTCATGGACACCTCCATTCTTCCCTCCATTCTGCCCCAAAATGCAGCATGTGAGCATACTGACACCACTGTGGAACTGGATGGGGAAGGAGAGAGTGTGTATGTACCTGCTACTCATTCACATTGTACTTAACATCTTCCAGGAAAAACAGGGAGGGAATGCTACTTAAGTACAAAGCCATAATTTACATTTGTTGCATTAAAGCTTTAGCTGTCTAATCTAAGAATTATTTGTCCATCTAAAGAGTATTATCAACATTATAGTTGAAATTTTACTGAGTCAAAAATGAGATACACAAGCTTTCTGCTACCTACCCATCTCTCTCTGGTGTTATGCTCAGATTTTCACTGCCCCTTTGGGTCCCAAGGTCAGTCACTTCTGCCTACAGGAACATCATAGTGAGTCCTCAGTGCGCCAAATCTCCACTGGTGAGACAATCTTGATGAAGATGAGGAAGGGGTGAGTCCTTCCTTTAGAATTTGATATTATATTGATTATTTCTTCCTCCTCACCCTATGGACCACTTCACACTGTTTTTATACATTTTTAACATGTCTTCACATCTTGTTTTTTTATAACATGTTTCTACCTGGTAGTTATTGCCTATAACCAGTAGGAGAAGCTCAACTACAGCATTACTACACTGTAGAAAGTTAAAATACCCACAAGTATTGATGTCAAATTTCAGTTGTGAACTGACTCAACAGCAATTACAAAAATTAAAAGACATTTCTAGCTAAAAGTGTTGCCCTTTCTCTAAACAAGTGGAATAAATTTTAATAGATGTCTTGTTTTTTCAGTTATAATTTTTGACAAATTTATGGAATCCAAACACTTCATATTTCATTACATATACAACAAGAGTTCCCAGTTGCACCATGCAATTAGTTTCAAGGTACTCCCTCACTGCTCAGGGATGGTTTTTAAAACCAAAATGGCCCTTTAAAAACATCACCAGGTAATACAGTTTACAAGTGCAGAGCATCAGTCATTTAGGAAATTAAGGGTTAGGAGACTTGAGTATGATATTGATAGATCTCTCCAGGGCAATATTCTGCCACCACTCCCCTTGGAATCAGCAGGAATTCTGAATGTTCATCAATAACAGGATATTATGTCATTATTAAATGCCTTAGGCATGATTTATACAGTGAAAAAAGCATTGAGATCATTCATGACAGGATTATTGACACAATCCAACACAGGAACTATGATTCTCTTGTTGGAAGGAAATTTTCACAGAATCACAGAATGATCAAGGGTGGTTGGATGGGACTCATCAATATCATCCAGCTCAAGCAAGGTCACCTACAACAGTTTGAGCAAGACCATGTCCAGTCAGGATTTGAATATCTATAGGTGTATCTGTAGGCATTATTTCTATCATCTCTCTGGGGAACCTGTGCCAGTGTGCGACCACAAACTTCCCGACAGAAGTGCTTACAAAACTGCCTATCCTTATTAAGAATTGACCCAAGTAAGATAATGTATTTATGTCTGTGCTGCCAGACCTTTGCCCATGCAGTTTCAAAGGGGAAATTTTGATTCTTTTTCACTGAGAAGTAGAGAAGGTCAGTTCTGACATGCTGGCCTTTGGAGACATAAAGGAAGCACCTGCAACCTGTATGTACAGGCTCTGACCAAAATATTTACACCTAGAAGTGATGAGGATGGGAGGTGAATGAGGAGTTGTCACTATCTACTTACGGATCCGAAGGATTACTTCATGAGCATAAAATACATGCATTGCTTTTATCTAAAAAAGTTACACAAGCTCAAATGGCAAACATGATAGTGTAGAAAAGGCCAGCATATAACTCTGACTCTAAACTAAGATTATTCATGTCAAAAGCTACAGTGAAAGACCAAAGTAAAAGACAACTGCACTACTCAGTAAAGCAAATACTTCCATTGTCAAAGACAGTAGAAATCAGTTCTCAAGTCCACTCCACATACATGACTACTCCAGTTTCTGGTATTCTGCAATATTCTTCACTATGAAATAACCCAAAGAAAAGAAATTTTCCTAAAACTGGATTCCTGCAGTCCCATTCAGGGGGAAAACAGATCAAAAATAAAGCCAGGGAAGAAGGGGGAAAAAATAGGGGTGGCTTCAGGAAGCCTCTAGTCCCAGCTCCTGCTCTAATCCAGGTCAGCTATGAGGTTAGCTTGCTCAGAGCTTTATCCAGGTTAACTTTTTCCAAATTAAATTTGTAAATGATCCCTCTGAGAGGCATATATGTCTGCAGAGAAACTGGCAAACTATCAGAGTCTAGCTGATTTACAGTCTACAGCTGAACTGCAAAAAAAAGACCACATGGAAAAAGCACGGAGGTCAACAGACAAGTCAGGATTCAGACACTTCTGAACTACTATGAAACTTCCTGGATCATTGGAATAGCACATAAACATGGGACAATGAATCCCAATTAATCTGTGCACAGTGCTGGACTCCATGGGACATATTTGAAATACTGTGCTTTAGAGAACTTTATCCTCTGTCATACTAAGAAACTTTATTGCAGCAATAAAGCAATTTATAAGGCTTAGACTTTTACGCTCAGATTTTAGGGTTTCTAGTTCCAAACAGATTTGCAGTCTGGCCCACAGGGACTCTTAACCTGATGTTCTTCCATCACAATAGTATTAATCAGAATAATGCATTTAGTAAAGTAAACTCTTCTGAATCATGTGTTTAGCCAAGCCCTATTCAGGGCCAGAGGAACACAAGGCAAAAAGCAAGAATGGGACAGAGATGTTCTGCCTAGGGTCAGAGTGCTTCTGCTTTTGGCCAGAATATTCTGGAGGTGTAAAACAAAATTTTTGCATAACATCTGTGAATCCTAACATATACCCATATTCTACCAGAGACTAATTACAACAGCTTCACATTTAGAAAACATTGAATTAGCAGAAACACTAAAATGTCAAAAAGCATTCGGGGAAAAATCCTCCAGAAATTTCCAAAGCTTACATTAGCTTCAGTAGGAAAAAAAAA
>WBNQ01076147.1:0-11438 GCA_013401375.1 Spizella passerina
GGGGTTACTGCAAATGCATCCCCTCAATATGTGGCCTCACAGCTCTCATGGTGGGAGCTGAACACACGACAAGGAGGCCCCTGTTCCTCAGGTTTGGTGCCTAAGCTGGCACATCTCACTGGGGGCAGGAGAGGCAGCTGGCGTGACTCAGCACCATGAAAGAGGGACAGAGATCTCAGCACTGAAACGTGAAGAGTGCAGCTGTCTTGTCACATGGCTGTTATCCAAAGCATAAACCACTGCTCTGTTTTACTGAATGTCTGGTTATTAATGTTATGATTCATGAGTAACCACGTGTGCTGTATAAACAGAGGCCCCCAGATTTACGTGCGTAATTTGGATGAAGGAGCATGAGAATGAGACAGTTCCTCGGGAGGAGGAAAATCGACAAATAAAGGATAGAAATAGAGAAAACAGTATTTCTTTTTTTGCATGCTTGTTCATGGAAGGTCCAGATCAGTTCTCAGATTCAAACAAGCATGGCTGAAACCACTATTTTTAAACCACTTTTGGGTGGAAATCACTGTGACTTTGCAGACTGCATAAGCAAACAAAATCTGCTCAAAGTCAGGTTCACACAGCAAGTTTTCCAGTCATTTCATGCAGTCTGAAATGTTGTGTTGTGTCATGAGTGCCTGACAGCTCTGCCTAGACATCTTCAAAGCTGAAGGCATAATAAGAGAAAATTCTGACTTTTGAAATGACTTTTGAGGTAGTGATGCTTCCTATCGCTTTGATCTTACACCTCCTCAGAGCACTAGAACTGTATTTGCACTAGAACTGTATTTGCTAACTGGACTGAAAAGTTACCTGCTGCTTGCAGCCCTGCAAGACATGAGCATGGAAAACACCTCTTACCCCTGATGTTGCTCCACGGAACTCGTTCAGCTTTTTCTTGAGCTGCAGGCAGTGTTCATAGTCATTTCCCACATCACCCACATTAATCATGACCTCCTGGGGAAACAAGCAGCAGACAAATATGTAGGTGAAGAGTACAAGAACACAGTTACTCCCAGTGCTTAACCTGATGCAATAAGGTCTGTGATGTGTCTATAAATCACCAACCCACAGCTTCTGAAATAGTCTCTTCTGATCTTTAGATAAGTACGAGACTTGGTCCCAACTCCCTCTTCCATTTATTACTAACTATGGAAACAACCTCTGAATGAAAGTTATTCTTCACTCCTACAAAGAGAAACGTTCAGAATTGATATACAATTAGAGTGAAGACCAGCTGCCAAATGCTTCAAGTCTCTTCCATTCTAATCTGCTTTCATTTTTCTGTCTCAGTAGAGGCACATGAGATGGCCCCAAATAATCACACAGAAAACTCTTCATGTGCACAGTTTACATGAGAAGATGTGCTAATACTGCCCAGTTTACTCTGGTACAGACAGACTCCATAGAATTTGTTCAATCATTCCTTTCATATTGTTTGTAGAACACATAATGATTCTTCCAGGCAAAAATCACTAGGAAAATATCCTGGAAGATGACACATTTATCAGAATGTCGTTGCTAAATATCAAGTCTTGAGTGAGCTGCTTGGGTTAAATACTAAAATCCACTTGCCTTCTCCCTAATCCAGGCTTCCACCTGGTCCACCTTCTGGAGAAATTCCAGGAAGTCCCGACTGTCCTCCAGCATTTTTCCACGAGCAGCAACAGCTCTCTTCAACTTCTCCCAGTGCTCCTGAAGCATGCGGACTTGACGACGGATCTCTCCTGATTTTGGGTGGCCTTTTGATACCAGGGCTTCTCCTTTCTTCACATTCAGAAGAGGAAATTAGAAATTAAAGTTGCCACTAATTTTTAATGGGATTACTAGGTTGCATGACCTCCCTAGGAGGAGTCTTTCACCTTCTTAACCTGGACTGAACAACAGAGTACTACCATAAATTCTTATTGCTCAAATGATAAAGCCAGCTGGAAAGCTCTTACATCTGGAGGGAATCTAGAAAATTGAAAACTGGGATTTGAATATTTCCCTGCCAAGAAAGATATTCATGGAATGGGAGCACCAAGTATTACAGATGACTGTGCCCTTTAGCTAAATGATTCACCCAGTTCCAACAATAATATTCAAAATTGGGCATGAAATCTTATTATCTCCTTTTGTAGGAGTAACCATGTCAGGCAAGGAAGAAGTCAGTATATATTTTCCTATTTAGGCTATGAGGAAAGATGGAAGCTCACTGAATGAAGCAAATAAAGCATCTCCCTCTTGTAAATTAACAGCATTACATTTCCATGGCAAAGCCACTGTGTTCTTGTTGATCCAGTAGGATAATTGATGCAGAAGTGATAACCAAGCCACCCATCCTTTACATTTCATGAATCTGTCTTTGGATGAGCAGTAATTATCTGTAAAAACAGCAACAGAGTGAGAGGGTCACCTTATTAACAGCTGTGATGATTTCTTCATTTGCCAGAATCTCTGCCTCAAAGACCTGATGTTTCTGCAGCAGCTTCATCTTGTCCTGCAGATTGCTGGGGTCTTGTATGGAGGGATCCTCCAGCTTCTGCATGCGCTCACTGATCCAATCCTCTGCCTGCAGCATTGAGAAGCGCCTGAGTTAGCACAATAACTGCCTGGGATCCCAGGGCCTCCTCCCAGGCATGTCTCTATTCTGTCCAAGTGTCTGTACCTGGGCTGGATAGATTGAGTGCAAGCTGACAGTTGAGGTGGATCTTGAGTTTCTGAACTAAATTCGAATTCTAACTACTTTGTTAAAAGCATGTAGGAACGAAACAAATTTTTATCTGACCACAGGAGTAATGAAAAATTCCTTCAATACCTCAGATTTTATCACAAGNAAAGATGGAAGCTCACTGAATGAAGCAAATAAAGCATCTCCCTCTTGTAAATTAACAGCATTACATTTCCATGGCAAAGCCACTGTGTTCTTGTTGATCCAGTAGGATAATTGATGCAGAAGTGATAACCAAGCCACCCATCCTTTACATTTCATGAATCTGTCTTTGGATGAGCAGTAATTATCTGTAAAAACAGCAACAGAGTGAGAGGGTCACCTTATTAACAGCTGTGATGATTTCTTCATTTGCCAGAATCTCTGCCTCAAAGACCTGATGTTTCTGCAGCAGCTTCATCTTGTCCTGCAGATTGCTGGGGTCTTGTATGGAGGGATCCTCCAGCTTCTGCATGCGCTCACTGATCCAATCCTCTGCCTGCAGCATTGAGAAGCGCCTGAGTTAGCACAATAACTGCCTGGGATCCTGGGGCCTCCTGCCAAGCATGTCTCTATTCTGTCCAAGTGTCTGTACCTGGGCTGGATAGATTGAGTGCAAGCTGACAGTTGAGGTGGATCTTGAGTTTCTGAACTAAATTCGAATTCTAAGTACTTTGTTAAAAGCATGTAGGAACGAAACAAATTTTTATCTGACCACAGGAGTAATGAAAAATTCCTTCAATACCTCAGATTTTATCACAAGACATTAACAGATTATACAGTCTTCTAGATTATGTAGAGAGAATCTTTGAGCCTTAGCATGGTATATATTTAAACTGAGATTATGACAACTGATTCTGGGGGTTTAGGGCTCTGAGTTTCATCAGGTAGCTCTGCCATTGACCTACCTGCAAACTGGGTAAAGAGTCTTTAGAATTCAGTGCCTCACCTATAAAATAGCACTAACATTCCCTCATGTCAGTGGTGTTGTGAGACCTAAATGGAAAATGCAACGCAAATAAAGATTTGCAGACAGGGCCCAAGCGCTAGTCAGATTATTTAAAAGGAAATACAACTGTATTTGCTTTTATACTTCATAAAATTCAAAATGGTCTGGTCAGGAATATCAGAAAAGCAGATGATTTATGAAAGCTAACAAACCAAAAATTATATGTTTCTCTTAGGAAATTATTTTTAGGGGATTTTAAAGTATGCAGAATAAAATGAAGAATAGGATGACAAGTTTTCTACAATTTTCTTGAAGTTCTGCTGAACTTTAGCCCTTAGCATTGAAGTAAATATTTTCTATCCATCAAAACACTGGGAACTGAACACTTGACATAATGTTGTAACTGATCCTGCTGTCCTCAGAGCACTGAAGTAATGCAATGTTTTGACAACACAAGAGCTGCAAATTGAAGGGCAGCTTTATTAGCTTCAAAATATCTTGGCTGTCCTTGTGGAATTGTGCATTATGTGCACACAAGACTTGTCAGCTGGAGGATTTTCTCTGTTAATTAATGATTTGACATGTTGTTTCAGCTGCTGAGATTCCATAAACAATGAGAGAAATAGCTCTCACTAGCAGCATGCCCTCCAGAAACTGTTTCCCTCCAAAGCCCAGTTCGAGACTGAAACAGGCCATATCAAACTTGCCCAGGGCTGCACATTGCCATGCGCTATTTGCATTTCCAACACCCTCCTTGATGGCCTTCTCCCGTGCCCAGCCACACACTCGTGCTTCAGTGTCACTTCAGTGACTCTTCATTTGCATGGAGGCTCATCCATACAACTGGAATGAGAAACAAACCAATCTCCAGGATAAAACGACTTTAAGGTCGGTTTCTCTCCTACTTTTTAATTAGAAGCAGTGGCGTTAATGACAGACTGAACATCTGCACTCTTAGTGCCTTGGTTTATTTAAGGCTTGTTTAAGATGGCTCTAGAGAGTGAGGGATCCTGCTCCTGGCCTCATGCCCACATTCAGATGTGAAGCAAAGCTGCTCTGTTTTCCCAAGATCTTTCTATGGAAAGATTTGTCTGGATGGCCATTTTCACTTCATTGAAGGCAACGGTGTGGTGGTTTGACCAGGAAGAAGTGGGAAACACTGGGAAAAACCAGTGTTATGCTCAGTATAGGCACAAGACCAGACTTATTTCTATGGGAGTCATAAAAAATGTGGGCACTACCAGTTTAGAATTTTACTCTTTCAAAATATCAGTTACTGTAACCTCACAAGTACAAACTGTAAATTACACTGTTTTTTTAATGACACAAGTATGCAATGCATATAAAGGGATGTGCCTGCTCCAGACATCTAGAGACAACAACTAATTCTTTCTCTCATTCCCCTGAGTTAAAGATGTGAATGGTTTTTTTACTCTTATGTACAGGGTGAAAGGGAAAGGAAGTACTACTAATATCATGAGCAAGTTTCTAAGTCATCATTAAAACCCAGAGCCAACTTTAGAATCAAAACTTTTAACTTTATAACTCCCTCTGCAATAACTTAAATACATGTATTTCTAAGTACCAACTTGCTCACTTCCCTTCCAGGTTAGCACCGAGCTACAGACTTTTTAGCAATAGGGTGTAGTCTGTAAGTCCAGCTTGCTTCTTTTGAGTGAGACAAAAGCACCAATTTCAACAGTAGAAGGGTGAGTTTTATTTTGTAATCTGTACGTGATCTCTTGAGTTAATGATTGTGGTTGGTTGTACTAATGTGTGTAGTTCTCTATGTCATTGCTTCTAGAGAGTAGCTAGAAGAATTTTAATGATGACAGTGATCACATAAAAAATTTTGTTTGATTAATAGAAATTACTTAACATGTTTGCAGGACAGAGAGTTTTCAGGGGAGTGGGACCTGAGCTATGGGTGTTGTTCTCTTAATAAGTAAGAATAAGCAATGACCTCATTGATTTCACAGCCAAACTCAAAACTCATCTCCAAATTTAACATTCCTATGGGGACCATTCTCATATATGAACTTGTACACACCCAGAATGTAATTAAAATTAAATTAAACATTCCATTCTATCCAACAAAGAGAAAGAAAGATATCACTAATTTGAGTAAGATTTTTAAAGATTTTAAACATTTTTTGTTTTGTAATTCCTTGGTGACATTAGCATTCTCCAACAGTAGGCAATGATTCTAGGTTGGTGAGGTAAATGAGCACATAACCTGAGAGCAAAAGTTCCCCAAAGAACTCCTGGCTGAATTTATGTGGAGAAAGTGGATGAGAATAGGGAAATGTTCTTCTATGCAGAGCCAAATTTCGTGCTCTAAGTGTGTGATTCAAGAATGAAAGGGGCCCTCCGCTCAAGCACTGATTTGACAATTACAGAGAGATGGAAAGAAATGCATAAGTATTCCTACCTAATGGGTTGATTGTATCTCTAGAAGGGCATTGACAATTTCTCTACCAAGAGGATTTTGAGAAATTGTTCTTTTGAAATTATTGTGCAATGCACCATCCAGTCCCCTCTGCTAGTCCAAAAGGTGGACAAGCCATTACTGATGGGTTTTCATTACTTTCCTATCATGGGATAGTAAACCAAATAATATAGGTTAATATTTGGGTGTATAAATAATTTCGGCTAAATTTTAATAAAAGGAAAAGGAAAAGGAAAAGGAAAAGGAAAAGGAAAAGGAAAAGGAAAAGGAAAAGGAAAAGGAAAAGGAAAAAGAAGAAGGAAACAAAAAAGAAAAAGAAGAGTAAGTATAGCTCTGGTTTTGTAAATCACTGAGGACTTTTCATGGGACACAGCAGAAGAAGAGGTGGACACCAGACCTGCAAGAGTGCTTGAAAATGTGCCCCTGAGTCTGTGTGCTCTTGTTTATGCCAGCACAGTTCTCAGTCCCGCATGTTGTGCTGCCCTTTGAAAGGCTGACCTAGTTTATCTTTCCAACAGTAGTGACAGAGCAGAGCTACTCAGTTACACGGCTAAGGCCAGAGCAGGAGACAGAGAGCAGCATGTTCTGCAGAGCCAGTCTACAGTAGCTCAGGGGCTAGGCTGAGCCGCAGCAGTGCTTTGAAGGCCTTCAATGAACACCCACTAATAAAGCTTGGTGCCCAGGCCATAATGCTTTCCACTTTGTGTTCATCCTGATTTGAAATACATTTTCTTTCCCACTAAAGGAAAAATACGTATTAGCTCACACTTTTCAACTGTTTTATTTTAGCAGAGCTTTTGATGACTGAAGTTGCTGTAATGTGCCACAACAATAGTACAATAACAGGAATGGCATTGGAGCGTCTTTTTGCATGAGTGTGGCAGGAGCCACCAGATTAGATCATCCATCCACCCAATAATGTCTGGCAAGAGCAAGCACTTCATCCAATAGAGGTAGGTGGTTTCTCTGCTTTACATCCCCATCCCAGTCTAAAACCCTCTTACCTCTTCCAAGTTTTGGTAGAAAAGTGCCAGAAGAAGGGCAGTCTGCAGCTTCTGTCGCCTGCTCTGGGATAGATCCTTGATCTGACGCTTCCTCTCATGAATGACATCCAGTTTGTGCTGAATCTTTTGCCCTTCTAGCCCATCAGCCTTTTCCAACCTGATTGCCTGTTCTTGAAGAGACATCATCTGAGGAGGCAACAGATCTGAAATTACTTTTATGCTTCCAAGTGGTGTGAAAGAAACAAAATTAAGCTCCTTTCATAGTTAAAATACTATCTTTTTTCTGTAATGAAGCAAGAAGAGCAGGGAAAAGCCAACCAGCATTCCCCCTCACCCTGTACTATGTTACATCTATGACATTACTGTCATTGGACTCTATGGTGTGTCCTGGCTACATAAATTAATTAAAGTTGTAGCTTCAGGAGTCCCTGGGCCGCTGATTATCCAGTGCAAGGAGTCATGGAGTAAACATGACATCCAGGAGTGCTCAGATTTTACTGCTTTCTGGAAACCAGGTGTTGTAATGCAGCTCTCAAAATGAGCAATCAGCCTGGCAGGGAGCTGGCAAGAGTCCTGGAGCTCATTCTGGGGAACCCAGGCACAGCTGCAGGTTTCAGCTGAGCCCTAGCCTGGGTGAGTTACAGCAGTGGCCACCAGCCAGGCAGATTCCTTTACACACAGGTGAGCAATCCAGGAGCTATTGCAAAGGTGCAGAGAGGCTGCTTTTTTGGTAAAGCTGTTGTACCAAATGGATATTTAAAGAATTTGACAACTTCTTTTAATGTTAAAATGCCTACTGCATATTGTGAAATACCTACTCCATTTTACTTGCTTTAAAAGTCACTATTTTTTTAAATAAAAAGAGCAGAAACTTCTGATATCCATAATAAAATGTGGCCGGCTTTAAATATTTCCTCTTGTTAAGTCCCCCTGTTCTGCTTACAAAGTGGTTTTCCTATCTGTTGAAGGACTTGGACATGGAGTGTTTTGACAGTTGTTCTCCAATGCTCTGCCTCTTATTTCCCCAAGCTTCTCCATTTTATCTTTTGTTCAAACATATCAGGCCTATCAGGCATTTCATCCCTGTCACCAATTCAAAGTGTTACCATAATTAAAAAAAAAAAAGCATATCTATAATTTTAGCTCATTGAATTCTAGCTGGTAGAATATTTGTTGTTTATTTTTTTACCTTCTCATCCTGTGATGCCAGAAGCTTCTCAAAAGCCTCATGTTTCCTTATCAGTTGCTCTATTTCATCTACAGACCTTCCGAGGTCACTGCTTTTCAAATAAACCTATAAAAAAAGTTTATTATTTTTCTCAGTGAATTAATTATCCCATAATCTTGATTCATACATGGGAGAAGAGGTATTAACTCTGCTGCTGAGAGCACACTTGAGAGTGAAAAAAAGGAACTGGAGGCAACAGAAGCTGGAAATTAATTGTTAGAAGGCCATGATCTTGAGCAAGAAAGAGAAGCATTAACAGGTCTAACTAAGGAAAGTGACCTGTCAGTCCTTATTAATCACTAGGTCACAAGGCAGTGAATTCCAGAAGTCTAAGCCATCCTTGTAATCCCAAGCAAGATCACTGTCATGTCTGACAGATGTCCAAATGATTCCTTCTTAGAAGAGCTCCCAAAGCAGAGACTTTGCAGCCTGTTACCAGTGCTTTATTACCTCAGCCATTAGCAGGATTTTCCAAATACCTAGCCTGAAAATGCACGGCTATTGCTACACCTTGTTACATACTGCCCTCTCAACCACACCCAGGAGATCATTCCTTTTATGTTTGCTTCAGCCTAGAGCATGTTTATATACCTCTTACATACTGGGATTTCTGTCTTCTCAAGGTTAAACTACGGTGGTCTGATTGATCATTCCACAACAGCTGTGCTTTTTTTAGTTCTGATTATTCTAATCGCTCGCCTCTGAGTTTTCTCCACTTCCACTTATTTTGAGACTTGATGTAATAAGTGGCAAGAAGCAATAGAGCTGCCAGAGTGAAGTCTGGGAAGACAACAGAGTGACTTTCAAGCTGCAATCTTCAGCATGTATCTGCATATAGTGCTTGTCTTTTATACAACCCCATGAACTCAAGTCCACCTTGCAATTTACTATGAGCTTCCAGAAACTTTTCAGAAGTGCTGTCAGACCAGCTTGTCCCCATCCTGTATTTATGGAGCTGATCCTTCCTGAAAAAATGTCATAGCTTGCACCTGTACCAAGTGCATTACATCTGTCATTTTCTCAGGCCATCATTCCAACCTATCTACATTAATATTTTTTACTGTCTGTTCTGACAATCTGATGCAGAAAGACTGCATTCAAAATAACAAATAACAAATGTGGTTTTAAAGAATCTGACCTCTGCACCTTTTAACGCTGTGCAAGTGTGCATCTTTTCCAACTAATTCACACATGTTTCAAAGGCATTGCATTGCTCCCTTACTCTGTTCTGGTGTTAAGAAAAATGAATGTCCAATTACTTGTCCCATACATTCTGTTATACTCAGTTTTGCCAAATGCAAAAGAATAAATATAGTTATCAATTATCAAGAAAAAATTATGCTTTTCTGCAGGTTGACAGGAATTTATTCTTTTTCATTGGATGTAATTGCCCACAGGCTTTTTTCTTCAGTGATGAGACAACAGCAGGATAAAATCCCCAATTACTGGCTCTGATGGGACATGAGCAAAGACTTAGGTTAGATTAGGTTCACACTGAAGTGTCTGTGCCTGGACAGACTTTGGGAAATCAGCATGCTGTGAGTGATGGCATTTATCAGCAGTGTGTAATGTGTAATCCAGTTTTTGAGCTCATGGAATCACAAGTATTTGGATGAGGATGAGAAATTCCAATCAATAACTTTGCCTGGGTAAAGTGCAATTAACAGAGATGGAAGAAGAATTTGAGATCAGTGATACAGTGTGAAAGAATCAAGAGGCAGGAAGGAAACAGAATCAGTGGAACAACACAAATGCTAAATGTTTTGGAAAATGGCTAGTAAAGGACATGGGTAAATCTGTGCCTTTAAGCCACAGATGTGCACAGGAACAAAAACCATTTAGAGAGATCACTCTTGCTTTGCAAAGCATCACAATCCTGTAGCAGTCTAACAGGGTGGATTTTCATAAGAGGGAAAAGATGTTCTTTGAAAGCTACTTTAGAAAACCAGCCATGATGTTCATTCTCTGGAGAAATGCTTGACACCACAGAACATCTTCTGTAGGAGAGGGTTCCTAGGTTTGAACACATGTAAGGGTAATGCACACCTACTTGCCAGGGTCTGACTGCACTAAAATGCCCTGGATGGACCCCTGCTCCCATCTGGGAACCTCTCTGAGGCTTAGCCCTGAACATTATGTATTTTGGTGTTCTAAACCTTGCTTTAAAAGTACTGTAGCTTCTTGATACATTTTGTGGCTTATCTACCATTTCTGGTCAAAAAAGATTTATCTCCAAGACTTTTATTTTGTAGCTGTTAACAGTGAAACTGATACCTGAAGAAAAGGTCAGCTATTAGTTTTCCTGCTTGTATACCTCTGATGGAAGAAAAAGGCAAGGAACAGCTACTGGTAAAGATGGTTATTTTCCTTAGAGAGAGAGAACAGAGACATCTGAGAGCAGGGGTGTGGGGTGGTGACTCATAAGCAGCTGCCATCAGAGAGCTCAGTGCCTTGCTCCCACTGAAATCCACTGAGCACAAATGACACTGGGCATTCAAAGCTCAATTCCTTTGGATGTTACAGCACTGAAAAAAGGTCCTCCTGACTACTGAAAGCTTTGGACTAAGTCCCCCAAGCAGAAGTCTGTGCAAATGCTCTTGGCAACCAAGGCTGTGACACTGAGTAGGAAAACTGGTGCCCAGAAAGAAAATTGCTGCAAAAGGGAAGTGGCTGCATACATTGCAGGGTAGGAAATGGCAATGTGCTCAGAGGAGAGCAGCCCCTGTAGCACCAACAGTGCTGCTGCCTGGAGAGCTGCTGAGGCAAAAAATTTCAATTTGTATTTTACACAGAAATCTTACAGCAGCCATTGCTATAATCAGAACCACAATGTTTTAAGCAATTGTTATACCAGTCTGAAAGCAGAATAAAAATTGGCTCCCATGTCACAATGCTGGCCTGTAACCAGTAACATTTTGGCTCACTTTTAGACAGGTCTCCTAACTCCTGCTCTGAATGAGACACTTTGATTTCAAATACAAAACACTGCATAGCTCTCCTCAGGTAACATACTGAGGTCTCCCACAGAGTACAGCAGGTATAAACTTTCTTTCAAGTTTGTTTCTGTTAGGCATCATGACCCATCATTGGGAATTTAATATTCAGACACAAAAAGCACA
>WBNQ01076165.1:1720-14146 GCA_013401375.1 Spizella passerina
GCCCACAGCTGCCTTCCACTGCATTGCACAGCACGGACAGCGCTGCAAGTTCCACAGCACCCACATTCCTACCACATCAGAGACAAAATCTTAAAATAAGGTTCTTCTTTTAGCACACTCAGCACAACTTGCAATGGCTGTGGTGTGCGTTGTGCCTCTTCCTCCTCCAGCTTCCTCCTAACATCAGAGGTACCATCGAGCCTGATTGCCTCCCCTGATTAACTCCATTTTGCAGTTCAAAAAGACTTCTGGCAATAGTGACCGCTGTCACCAGTTCCTGACCCAGTAACTGTATTACATATTTATTAAACAGCTGCATTCGTTTCCATAAATAGCTAAAATGTGTACTTGGAACAACACAACTTCTGGTATGGCCAGGGTAAATAAATTAAAAAACAACTTATAAATATTATTCTTATGTTCAGTAAAGCAGGGTGAACTTTGAAACTTGACAGCCATGTCACAGAAGTCAAGAATTGCCTTAATGCTACTGTGGAAGAGTCACAGGGGACAGCACAAGACCGACCTCAGAAGGGACAGAGCACTTCTAATGGTTTATGCAGCTTCCCTTTGGTGTGTTGTGCCAAGACAACACGATTTACGCACTGAGAAAGTTCAAAATTCTTTATATTTTACCCAATCCATCTTGGTCATCTGGTGAATCAAGTTTGCTGGTTTTGCACAACTAGCTGACATTATTCACACAGAATGGATGTACTTTATGCTGGCCCAAGCATTCAAACAAGAACAGCTGCTTGAGTACGAAAGGCCGTGTGCCGCCTATCCCAAATGGCACTGACACAGCCCCTGTGGCACTGACACACTCTGTGTGCCACCTATCCCGAATGGCACTGACACCCCCCCGTGGCACTGACACAGCCCCTGTGTGCCACCCTCCCAAATCTGGCACTGACACACTCTGTGTGCCACCCTCCCCAATGCTGGCACTGACACACTCTGTGTGCCACCTGCCCCAAATGCTGGCACTGACACAGCCCCTGTGTGCCGTGGGAGCCCCCCAGCAGCAAGGTGTGCTCTGCCAGGACACAGGGCTGTGTCTGTGTCCCCCACAGGTGCCCCAGCAAGAGCACAGCCCCGTGCCTGGGGAGGGGCAGCGCTCCAGACCCTCAGCAAAGTGCCACAGCAGGAGCTGAGGGCAGGTAAGGACGTGCCAATGGCAGGGAAGGATGGACAGAGCCTGGCCTCCCCTCTCAGTGACACACGGCTGATCAATCTGCTGTAAAACTCGTCTAGGGTGTCCTCTGTGCTGCACAGACACAGTGGACGTCACAAAGATTTGGTGTCCACATCTGCAGTCACACAGCTCTGAAATAATCCTTCGTTGTATGATGCCTCAGCACAAAACACACTTCATGGACTTCTAAACAATTTACTGTCTTCCCCCAAGTCCAAGCACAGACAGACCCACCTGGGGGTTCTTGGCTGTAGAAAACCCTGCAGAGAAGGAGCAAGTTCTTAACCCACCATGTGCAGAGAGAGGGTCCTGCAGAGACAGCCTGGAGGGAGAAAGGGAACAGGGACACAGCAGGACAGAACAGCTTCTAAATAGTGTGTTACTAATTAAGTTAAAATGCCATTTGCTATTAGTGCCTTTCCAGAAGATGCTTCTGATTTCAGCAGTATCACCCCAAGCTCTGCCCTCGTAACCTCCCAGCTCTAACACACCTGTACGTGTGGTAGTTTAATACCTACTCTCCAAACCATCTTTATCGTTTAGAACCCCAGCCAAACACAACCAAATGCCTTGATGGCAAAGGAGGAGAGCTGCTGCCCTGTCAGGACAATGACCAGGACTAGGTTCAGTGCAGGCTTTGGGTGTGCTCAGGGTAACACAGCCACCCCACGCTCCAGAGCGCACCTGAGCTGATCAGCCTTCACACCATCTGCAAGAGGAGCAGAAAACAAACACACCAAGGGAGACCATCTTACCTATTTGAGAAAAAATGTCAATTTCTAGCTATTGCAAGCTTGCATTCAGGCTCCAACCCACTCCACTGAGACATCAGTTACTGACTCAGAATGGGGATAAAAGGAAATTTGTTATTTTCTACAGGACAAGGTGGTTTTTTCCCAGCTCCAAGGCACATATTTTCCAGTTGCCCAGGGTTTCACTTGCCAAATACAGCAGCGTTATATTTATATCTATATTTGTTCTGCCCTCCCCACGGAGGATAATCCACCCCCACAAACATTCTGGCAAAGAAAAGCAGACAGCAGATGTGATTTCTTCTTGGAGATTCTTTAAAATGTAAATCTGACTGACTTGAGAAGCCAGCTCAAACTCCCTCATTACAAACTAGCACAGACACACTGCTGGGCTGCTGGAATTTTAAAGTGAGCTCTGCCAGCTGCACATGCAAGTTCCTCGGAAGGGAACACTGGGATATATTGCCATAGCTGGGTATCTCCAGCCTTGACTAACAGGAGCTTTTACAGAACACTTTGATCAGGAATATTCATATCCCTCATGTTTCATGGCAAATCAATGTTAAAAATCCACATTTCATGTTTAAAAACCACATCTCATTAGCCCTGAGTCACCAGATTGCCATGGGTCAGTCCCAGCTCCCAGCACAGGGGCTCATGCCTGCAGGAAAGGGGCAGCCCTGGGCTGGAAGGCAAGGGGTTAAAGTCAAACAGGCAGGGAAATGCATCCTCTGCTCAAAGCAACAACATGGAACAGCACCAAGGGTGAGATGGCCCCGCTCAGGGAGCTCTCTCCGTTCCCTGCTGGCAATGCTGAGCTGTGGAGCGTGGCTCTTTCTGAGGGGCACACCAAGCTTGCATGGAAGTGAGGGCAGAACACTCAGAGCAGCCAGCAGAAAGCCCAGCACCACCCCGCCCTGCTCAGACTCTCTTTTTCTGCTCCTAGGAATGAGGATACTGCAAGATGCTCAACTCCAGCAGCAGCCCCTCGGGCAGCAACTGCAGCCACAGCACGGTGATCACCACCACGGTCATCCCGCTGCTCTACTGCCTCATCTTCCTCGCCGGGCTCTCGCTCAACGCCCTGGCAGCCTGGGTCTTCCTCTACGTGCCCAGCACTAAGAGCTTCATTGTCTATCTCAAGAACATCGCCGCGGCCGACCTCCTGATGAGCCTGACGTTCCCCTTCAAAATCCTGGCGGACTCGGGACTCGCCCCTGCCCAGCTCAGCCTGTTCGTGTGCAGGTACTCGGCCGTCGTGTTCTACATGAACATGTACATCGGCATCACCTTCTTCGGCCTCATCGGCTTCGACAGGTACTACAAAATCGTGAAGCCTTTGTTCACCTCCTTCGTTCACACGGTTAACTACAGCAAGGTGGTCTCTGCAATCATATGGCTGTTGCTAATGATTATGTCATTTCCAAACATGATTTTAACTAATGAAATCACTAAGGACAGTTACTCCACAAAATGTATAGGTCTTAAAAGCGAGCTTGGCAGACAGTGGCACAAAGCAACGACTTACATTTGCACGGGGATTTTCTGGATTGTTTTTTTCCTGCTAATCGTATTTTACACTTCTATATCCAAAAAAATATACAGCTCTTACAAAAAATTCCAGAGGAACTCAGACACGGCCAAGAGAAAAACCAGCCGGAACATATTCACCATCATGTTTGTGTTTGTCATTTGCTTTGTGCCCTACCACCTCTGCAGGACCCCATACACCTTGAGCCAGACCAGCTCCCAGTTCACCTGCCAGTCTCAAAAATCGCTGTTCTACGCCAAGGAGTTCACTCTGGTGCTGTCTGCAGCAAATGTCTGCCTTGACCCCATTATTTATTTTTTCCTCTGCCTCCCCTTTAAAGAAAAGCTATATCAAAAACTGCACCTCAAGCTGAAAGCTTCAAGTGAGGTTGAAATTTCTAAATCCAGAAGATCAAATACGCTTGGGGAAAGCATAAACATAGTGTAGGTTTGTGTCTCCACAATAACGCACATTTCAGGAAATTATTCATGAACAGAGAAGAAACAGAGAAACAAGAGCACAGGACAACCAGAACAAGCAGGAGAGGGGCTTAGCAAAACACCAGGTGCTACTTCCCTGCCCAAACTCAGTATTGCATGTGCCAATATATTCACTGTGTGCTGTTCCAGCTGACGCCCTGATGGCATCGGGGCGTGACACGGCCCATCTGGATCTCAGGAACACAGACAGGAGAGCCTGGAACAGCACACCCTGGAGCTCCCGGCCATGAGTCCCTGACAGGACCATCCAACTGTCCAGCTGATGGCATCGGGGTGTGACACAACCCATCTGGATCTCAGGAACACAAAGGGCAGAGCCTGGAACAGCACACCCTGGAGCTCCAGGCCGTGGGTCTCTGACAGGAGCATCCAACAGACCCAAAGCCACAGCAATCTGCTTCTCTGGACCTGCATGAACAGAAACATGTCCACACCAAACTGCAGCCACTCCCTCAGTGCTGGTGCAGCAAGAGGCAAGAGCACCACGGAGCCATGTGGGAACATTCAAGTACAGCTGTGTAAAAGCTCTAGTACATTTAAATCCAGAAAGAATGGTTTGCTGGTTTTCCCTGATTTTTACACAGCAACAAAGCATTTCTGTCTGTACCAAGACAACAGCTGAAAGCCACCAACCTGCTCTATACAAATATAATCTCTGTTATAACTTTAGCTTTCAGAGCAGCTTTTTTTTTAATTGATTTTATTATTGTACAGGAAAAACATACCAGGGCCTAAAGTATCCACTAAAGCTTTCTGAGAGTGGCTCTGGAGCTGAATGTCTTCATTTTCCTTAATAAAGAAGCTATAGGAACATAAATACCTTTCTGCCACTGCTCTTTGTTTTAGTCCAAACAGATCTAAGGGTGAACATTTTTGACAAATTCGGTGCTTTCCCAGCACATCAGGCTGGGGTCAGACAGCCCAAGCCAGCAGCTCACACACTCAGGGAGCTACTCACATTCCAGGATCTGCTCTCTTCCCGTAACACTTCTGCAGGAAGGGCAGACCATTACACAGTAAAGGTTCACTGAACCATCACTTTGTCTTTTTAGGCCTGGAAAAGTTCCCTGCTCTGTAAACTGACTCTGCAGAAAAGGGCAGACTGACTGACAGAGACACACAGACAGAAACAACTGCCACTGCTGCAGTTTGGGCTTAAAAAACCCTGTGAGTATAGCAAATCAGCTTTGCATGAGCAGAACACTACAAAATGGGTCGATGTTGCTTGCAGCTGGACACGGGATCATTCCAATTATTAAGCTTTGTAAACATTTTGACAAATATGGTCTGACAACTATGGTTCATGACTAAACCTAGAACCAGACATTCTTCATCTGTTCCTCCACACAGCTCTGGTGCAGGGTTTGTAAACTCCTGTGGATTCTCAATTACAACCAAGGGCCACCAGCTGGAGTTTCAGTATTGCTGTCAGTACCTCACCCCCAGCACGGGTCAGAGCTTTTCTTATGGTTTCCCAAACCAACCAAACAAAAAATAAAGATTTCCCTGACTTCCCTAATGTGCCATGTTATTTTAATAGTCCTTGGAAAATATCCAAATATTTAGAATGTTCATTGCAATCAGCAGAACCCCTAGGTGTCTTCAGATCTGCCAGCTAAGGTGAAACTCTAAAATAAACACCATGAGATCCCCAGAACCTTGAGGAACAGCTCCATTGCAAAGTCCTGATTTCAGGTGGATTTTAAATGTGAGATACACGTGGGGAAGGGGGGAAGGAGAGTTCCAGACTGACGAAAGCAGAAGCAAAGGAGATGATGCCACACAGATACAGCCCCACGCACCTCTCCCCCAGAACAGGAAAGCGAGGGCTCCTGTGTTCCGTGAGCTCTTATTGCTTTCTGTCACTGCTCTTCTGGGTAATCCCCACGTGATTCAGCTGCTTGAACGCTGGGTTTAACTGCGTCAGTCAGCCCCTCTGGAAACCACAGCCCTGGCTGGGCCCTGCAGAGCAGCCTGGGCAGCAGGTCACACACCAGCCTGGGCAGCAGGTCACACACCAGCCTGGGCAGCAGGTCACACACCAGCCTGGGCAGAAGGTCGCCCCCCAGCCCTGCAGAGCAGCCCTCAGGGACACCAGAGCTCTGCAGACCATGCTCAGGACACCCCCGGCCACCAGCACAGGTAGGTGGCTTCAGTCTCTGTCTGTAGAGCCTGTTCAGGTCTCCGTGGATGGACAGCCCAAAATCCAGCTGTCAGATGCTGCAGAGGTCAGGCTCAGATTTTGGCAAGGCCCTGGCCGTGGCAGCAGCCCCGGCCCTGCTCACAGCTGGGCACCCCTGCCCATGGGGGACGGGGACAAGCTGGGCTGCCCTGTGCCCTGTGCCTCAGCCCCGCCACCAGCAGCTCTGCTGCCCTCACCCAGAGCCGCTTCAGCCCCTTCTCAGCACAGGGACACCTGCACAGGGCCAGCTGCAAGGGCCAGGCTGCTTTCTCCAACACCTTAAACCACCCGAGTATCTGCAATCATTTTGCTTTACAAACTATGCAAATCTGGATACAATTTTACAGATTAAATTGCACGTGCATAGTTCTCTTATGTTGTATAAAATATTCTGTGCAATATATAGAAATAGGGGAGTTGCAGTCCGATGCCACCGAAAGCATAAATGTGTTGGTTCCAAGAAATTGAAAGGAACAGCCTTTCCCACAGCCGTTCTCTGTAGCAGGCTGACACAGTGCAGCAAACAAACAAAATCCTCTCAGTCTTTGAGCGGTATTTAGTTAAATTAGGAACAAAATTTTCTACTTTCCTTTCCTACTGAAGTCTACAAAAAAAGTGAGCAAAATTATCATCTGCTTCTTTCAAAATGTGCTTTTCCTAAAGGCTTCATAAAAATACAAGCTCTCTGCTCAAGCAGGAATGGAGAGAAGTTTGCAACCTTAGGGCTGTTGAGGACCATTTGCTCAGCCATCTGATATATCTGTAAATTGGTTGGACAGTGCATTCCCTCAGAACTCCCAACACATTTTTACAGAAAGGGGATGCCACAAATACTACTTCTTTTTTCCAGGCATAGCTGCAGTCCTTCAAAGGTTATGATGTTTCGGTATGATTGTTATTAACCAGATGCTTAAGTAGATCCAAACCTTTTTCTCTAGCATTCTGGCTGGAGGAGGGTGTTGAACCAAACACTGCCAGAAAAGCTGCTGTAGTGGAAATGCTGCTCAGAAGGCTCTGTGCTTTCAGAAACAAATCCTAATACACTCCTAATTCTTCCAGCATGAGAACAAAACTCTCCTGAATATTTGGGAAGCACCATGAAGAGAAAGAAAAATATTTCTTTCGAACTGTAATTTTTTTTTTAGAATTAATCAAGCAAAATTCTAAGAGAATAGCTACTGTTGCTGAGGAAAGGCTGATGGCATTGATGACCTCTTGGTTCTTTTCGTAGGTGTGTGATACCTCCTGTCAGCAAAACCAACTCACACAAGGAGTTTACAATGTCAAGCAACATTTCTGAATGTCATCTCTATGAAGAAATGGAACCTTTTACCTATTTTTACTACTTGATTTTCCTTATGGGAATTATTGGAAGCTGTTTTGCGCTGTGGGCATTCACGCAGAAGGACCAGAAACAGAAGTGCATGAGCATCTACTTAATCAACCTCCTCACTGCAGATTTCCTGCTGACTTTGACACTGCCAGTGAAGATTATCGTTGACCTAGGAATTGCATCCTGGAGTCTGAGAATATTCCACTGCCAAGTCACGGCCTGCTTCATCTACCTGAACATGTATCTGTCAATCATATTTCTGGCATTCGTGAGCATGGATCGCTGCCTGCAGCTGACGCACAGCTCCAAGATGTACCGCGTGCAGGAGCCGGGCTTTGCCAAGACGCTGTGTGCGGTGGTGTGGGCCGCGGTTCTGCTCATCACCGTGCCCAACATGGCCATTCCCATCAGGCACATCGAGGAGCGGCCGGGCGTGGGCTGCATCGACCTCAAAACCAAATTCGGGAGGGACTGGCACGTGTTCACCAACTTCATCTGCACCGCCATCTTCCTGAACTCCTCGGCGGCGGTGCTGGTGTCCAACTGCGTGGCGGCGCGGCAGCTGCGGCGGCACGGGCGGAGCGGAGAGCGCGGCGGGCGCGCGCGGCGGGCGCTGGCGCACGTGCTGCTGGTGACCGGGGCCTACCTGCTGTGCTTCGTGCCCTACCACGCCGTGCGCATCCCCTACACGCTGAGCCAGGGCCGCGCCAGCGCCGCCTGCCCCCTGCGCCGGGCCCTCTTCAAGGCCAAGGAGGCCACGCTGCTCCTCGCCGTCGGCAACCTCTGCCTCGACCCCCTGCTCTACTACCACCTGTCCGAGGCCTTCCGGCTGAAATTCACTGAGGCCTTTGCGGCCCCCAAGGAGACAAAGGCGCTCACGGCCACGGAGACGGCACAGCAGAGCCAAGGGCAGAGCTGCGGCCCTGCCTGTGGAACAGCAGCAGAGCCCAGGGCAGAGCTGCAGCCCTGCCTGTGGAACAGCAGCAGAGCCAAGGGCAGAGCTGCAGCCCTGCCTGTGGAACAGCAGCAGAGCCCAGGGCAGCCCTGCCCATGGAACAGCAGCAGGGCCCTCCTGCAGCACCCGCAGCTGCTGGGGGACTGCAGCTGTGGCAGCACTGCTGACAGCAGTCCTGATGAGCCGTGAGCCCGGGCAGGAGGGAAACACCACCAGGGAACACCTCTGGCTGTGACCGCTCCCACAGCGCCCTGAGCACACAGAGCCTCCAGGGATGCCTTCACCAACAGCCCCAAGAACAGTGCTGACCCACCAGGCATCAGCAACGTGTGAGAATGCAGGTTCAGACTCAAATATACCTTGGAATTATTTATGGCAGACACCTGGACTCACCTTTACTAAGTTAAATATTGTGCATTTACGATATTAAAGGACTTGGTGCTATTAAGTGAAGAAACTAGCAAACAGCAGTTCTTCAGCTGCAAAGCTGATTTGACAAGAGTAACCAAAAAGCATTTCAGAGGGCATTATTTACTCCAAAAAGGGATTTCAAACAGTACTGAATAAAAATTATTGTATCTGCTTACACCACACCTGCAGGCTTCGTAAATAAATTTCCTCCTCTTGCCAAGTTCCACTGTCTCTCCTTGCTGCTGCCTCAATGAACACACAAGAAAAGCTAACAGCATGTTGTTGCAGAAAATTCAAGTGAATTGTAAAAGGAAGATAAAAAGTATAAGTATCCGTCATTTCTTTTCATCCAGGACTTCAGATTCACTATATTTCAATACACAAATGCACACAATATCCCCAGCATTTGCATCTGAGGCCACCACACGTGTGACTCTCTTACCTCTGCATAAAGTCCAGACTCACTCTAGAATGACAGGCTTTTCCTAGTAACTAGTTTGGTTAGTTCTAAGGTGCTCTATTTAATCAATTTGGCTTATGGATCAGAAAGCAACTGCCAGGACCACTGTGCATACAAAAGGAGTTCTCTTGTCTATGTAAATTACAGATGGAACTCAGCCATGGCCCTGTGCTTCCCAGAGCTCCTACAGCCCACTCACAGAGCAGCATCACCACGGCCTCGTGGTTTGGGGCCGCCTGTGCAGGGCAGGACAGAGAAACCCTCAGCCACACAGCCCACGAGCTGATCTGACCCAACAGCCTGTGGTTCTGCAGGAGGAAAAGCCCAACGAGCTCTGCTTTGGGCTCCCAGTGCACACATTGCTGTCACTTGCACACATTTGCTTTCTTTGCAGTGTTCTCATATGAAATATAAGCTGGAAGCCAAGAGAGAAAGTTCTCATGTCCCCAGTTTTCATACTGCTGATACTCAAATCAAAATTTTACCTTATGACAAAGTTGCCTCATAAAGCCAGTGAAGGGTGATGTGCTTTGTGAGCAAGAGGAACAGGAGCAGTACCCACAGAGCCTCCAGCCCACTCACCACAGGATTTACACACTCATTCCTCCAGCCCTCCTCTGTCTGTTTCCAGGCTGACTTGCATCACACTGACACATTACAGCAAACAAAACACCCCCGACCTCTAAAGATGTTATCTGTCAGATAGGCATGGTTGAAAAACTCCCCAAAAGCTCCATCTTATTTCTGACATTTTAAAGAAACACCGTGTGTCTTTAGAACCCTGCATTTACAGAGCAGTAATGGGATGCAATGTGATTATATCCAGTCCTTTGTCCTTGTGTGCTCTGCTGATCTCACTTGTCCCTCCCAAGCTGGCCACCATCTCTGAAGACTTCAAAATACCAGCCTGCAAACTAAAGAGATGTGCTTTTCCTTCTTTGCCCAAGATCAATGGAAGCTTCAGAGAGCAGCGGCCAGCACAGGGGCTGGAGCCCAGCACAGCTCCCTCAGCAAGGGAACACTTCCCCAGGGCGGCTGGGAGTCACAGACCCACGGGCACGGAAGCTCCTGCCTCACAGGTGCCCCAGCTGCCCTGCTCAGGGGAACAGAACGCAGGCTTGGGCCGAGCAGGGCTGCTGGGCACACACACACCCCACAGGTGCCCCTCCTGCGGAGAACAGAGCACAGGTTTGTGCTGAGCAGGGCTGCTGTGCACATACACATACCTCACAGCTGCCCCAGCTGCCCTGCTCAGGGGAACAGAACGCAGGTTTGTGCTGAGCAGGGCTGCTGGGCACACACACACACACACACAGGTGCCCCTCCTGAGGAGAACAGAGCACAGGTTTGTGCTGAGCAGGGCTGCTGGGCACACACACACACACACAGAGCCAGGGCAGGGGCTGCAGAGAGGAGGGGAAATGCTTTTCTCTTGCCCAAATAAAGCAACACGATGGCACCACCACTGCTGTGGTGAGATCAGTCGGCTACCAACAGAACAGGGATGCTGCACATTTCTGAAGACAATGCAGAACACCCAAAAGACACTGCTCTCCACTGATGCAGACGTTTGCTGGGCACAGCCAGAGCCATTCCCACTGGGTTCTGGAACTCAGGGCCCTGGCAGCAGCTGGGACAGGAGAAGCTGCAGGGTCTGACCATCAAATATGTTATTTCACTTTTGACTGGAAATAACAAATGTGGAGCCACACAAAGGCTTCCTGTGTCACAAAGGCTGTACCTCAGGGCTCCTCCCTTCCAGAACCACATTATTCACTCACACTCAGAATGCATCAGCCTCTCAGAATAACCAGGCCCTGGGTTTGTCTGACCTGGGGTCTTGCACTGCAGCTGGTCTGCCTGGACAAGCACAGACCCCTCACCAGAGGGGCTCAAACTGCTGCCCCAGAGAGCAGCAGCAAGGTCACAAGGAAAGCAGGCTCTCAAGGTCACTGTCAGTTATTCAAGTCACAGAATAAATTTTTACATTCCAGAGAGATTCTGCACTCTGACTCCTTTAGATGAGCAGGAACCTGGTGTTGGATTTGCTGGAACAGTTAAGGATGAAAACACCCGGACAGGTAACTAAGCAATTTGAGCAACCAAAGTAATGCTAACTGCATTATTAAAACTATTACAAGACTGCTCAGAACACGCTCCACTTTCTCAGTGCTCGGGGAGACTGATTCTGCAGATATTATTTTGCTCATCTTGTCTCTCTTTCCTGTCAGGCAGCCCAGCACACTCAGATTTGGGTCCCTCACAAATGCAGTTACAAATGTGAAATTGAAGCTCTGTGACTCCAAGACCCACCAGAGCTCCTTTCCCACAGCGGGGTGGGGAGTTTTGTTTGTCTGTGTCGTTTCCAGAAAAGTGATCTCAGAAAGACAAATATCAACTCTCTGCATTTGTCACAGGCCCCATTCCTGAGAACCACATTCAAAACAGGACTTTTTCACTCTAAAGTGAAAAACATCTCTTGGCATCATAAGAATTCAGATGGACTTCAAAGACAACATCAGAAACAAGACTAAATACAAGTACACATCCTTAAGCCTTAAAAGCAGAGACCCAAGTGCATAAATATCCATGTAGTTCCAGGATTCTAATAGTGATTTCAAGAAATTCAACATCAATCCTTAAAAACATCAATCACTCCCTTCTGTCACATCACATTCACTCCTGCACACTGGCTGGAAAATCCTGCTACCAAGCTGCATTACCAGGGATCCCCCCACTGCTGAGGGGTATTTTGAGCTATACTTAACCAGGCTGTGTTTGGCTACACAGGAGACTGGCAAGTTCAGGTTTCACCAACCATTCTAAACATCTTAAAATGGATTAAAGAGGTGAAAAAGCCATTCACTCTCAGCTCCCTTCCATGGTGGTACCTGTGACAGACTATGATGGATAAGAAAATACGTGTAGTTCATGTGTTGGGGGAAACTTGAGTGTGTTTAAGCCCTAGGAAAATGACAGGTGAACTCACAGAGGAGTTCTTACAGACGGGAGAAAGTCACTACTGCATTCTCCAGATCACCCTTCTGAGGACTCTGTTTCTGCCCAAATCAACTCCTTGCCCAGCTGGGGCTGCAGATGAGTCCCAC
>WBNQ01076167.1:0-10427 GCA_013401375.1 Spizella passerina
TATAATATTTATGATTTTTTAATTTGGTCAATTGTGTAACTGAGGTCCAATTATGTGACACTCATAGACTGAAGACCCAAAATGTTTGAATGGGAACCTTTTCCACAGGAGAACTTTTAGTTTCTGTGGTTGATATGACAGAAAGTTGGTTATCTAATCTACATATTACAATACTTTAAAATACATAACCTATAGAAACATATGGAGCGAAACTAATAAAGATATAAAAGTATGATTGCCTATTCTGCATATATATTCTACAACTCACATGTACTTCTCTATCTACAGCTGCCTCCTACATGTAAAGCAAATGAAATTTTTTTATATTAGTAACTTTAAGGATTTTACTCTTAGAAATCACTGTTCAGGACAGATTGCCCTTTCACACATGGAATTCACTGAATTTAACTGCATTTGTAGAAGTAGGGAACCTGAACATTAACTGACTTGAAAAATCATCTGTGCTATGCAGCAGCTTGGTCTCAGCCAAAGATGTTTGGACAATGTTGGCAAAGTAATTAAAGTTTTAATACAGTAAATACAAACAAAGCAGTGGTATGAACAAAAATTTTATTTTTATTTTCCAATGGTGAAATGCTGCTCAGTGTGAAATTCACATTGAGTTATGAACGATGCACAACTATTGGGACTTCCCTAACTTATTTACATATGAGTCTCTTATTTTTTTGTACATGTAGATTTGGCAGCCCTTGAATTCTTTAGAGCAAAAAAAAGAAATATACATTTTAGTTTCAAAAGTGTTTACATTTTGTGAAACCATGATTGAGCAATAAATTGATTAAATGGCTCAAAAATACTTCTTTTAGATACCAAACTTTAACATTGTGGTTTAGGTGCCAAGGTCCTGATTTTTGAAGAGGTGCATGACTCAGAAATAATGGAAATATGTATTAACAAAAAAAAAATATTTCCATTATTAGTCTAGAAATAATTTTTCTTTTAGAAAGAACAGTTTTGAAATAGGAAAATATAATGGTGCAGAACATGGGTAGAATGCAAAATTTCAAATTAATTTATTTAACTGCTTTAGTATTCCCCCGTCCCATATAGCTTGCTTTTTAACTTTAACCACATTTTTTCCCTCTTAACCTGGATTCTTTCTTTCTAAAAATGAAGCTTGTGAAGCCCATATTCTCAGGGAGTACCATTACCAAACACCCAACTTATATATAAGCTATGCAGATAAATAACTAGACATACATCCCAAAGCTGCTAGCTACTCTCTTACCAGATAACCAAAGTATCAGGCAGAGTTCTAAACTGTATTCATAACACATAAAGAATCCTGAAAGTGAAATTCATCTTGAAATTTTAATTTATGTTTTATACTTAAAACCCTAAAACTTCATGGAGCTCAACAGGAATATTTTCTTAAGTTTTAACATATATGCATTTTGCCAACCCTAGTGTCTGGAGAGCACAAATTGTTGCTTTTATTTATATTTATGAATAGTGAATACCGCTGACCTGAATCTTCTCATAATCACTGGGTTTGTTGCATATACATTCATCTGCTGAATCAGAGTGTAAACAATGAAGGATACAAAGTTCTCCTTGCTTTCCTTCCATTTATATTAAGTACTGTATTAAGAAAATACTACATAATCAAAATTCTATTCTGGTGTCAGTAGATGCTTTTGACTTGTTTCATGGCATCAAAACATATACTGTAGATCAGCTGTGGTATTTCAGGTACTCATTCATATATAAAAGAACAATTCTTTAGGTGGTTCCAGTATCGTATTTGATACATTTTTGTCATTTGTTTTAATTTTAAGTTTATATACTTATAAAGTAATTTTTACTTTGATTTTTTCTTATACCAATCAGCTCCAACCTTTTTGAATACTGGATGGATTATGTAGTCATAGCATTTCAAAAAGGATTATCCAAGTTGTTTTTAACTAACATACAGAAAAAAATCAGAATATCTAAGACAGCTACTCTCTGTGGTTCCTTTAAATGCAATTATCAAATAAAATGGTGCTATTACTATAAACCTTAAAGTATTAACTAAGACTACTAAAAATGGAATGTACACATTAATTCTTTTCCAATTTTTCTTTTGTTTCCTATAATGTTGTTTGAACATTTCCCCTACTCTTCATGCGGAGGTAACTGGTGATGTGACACCCAGCTTATCTCTTTTGTGGCTCCTTTCCTCTTTAGAAAGATGAAATCAGAAGGAATAAGATTATTATTCCACATATTTGAGTATAATAGCTGTATTAATAAAATTTTATCTTTTTCCCTTGTGTCATTCCCTGTGATGGGAATTCCAGATACATAAACTGTAAATGCAGGAAGAGGCATAAGGAAGTGAAACTTACTACTTGATTTTTCACTGCTAGTGACTGTAAAAACCTGCTTCCAGGCCTGTGGCAAAAGGCAAAACCAAATTGGATAAATGGGGACTTTTTAATGATTAGATTGATAAACCTTATAAACAAAAATATATTATAGCCTTGTTTTCTTCTTATGTGAGAAAGAACACAATCCAGAAGTGTGCCAGTGTTTCTGTAATAGACTTGCAGGATTACACCTATTGTGTATAACAATCTGTAATATCACCTATAAAAACCTGTGGATTGATTTGCTTCTATAATTTATTAACCCACTTGTGATCCTTTTTTTGCCCCACTGGCTATATTCTTTCTTAGAAACACATAGATGCATTTAATCATGTACCTGCTCTCACTTTCTGATATACTGCCCTTGCTTCTTTGCAGAATGACATCTCACTTTGTAGCTAAATGGTACAGCTAAATGATACTGGGATGAAGAAAGCTAAGTTGAATATTTCTGTGACTAAGTAATTGAACAAAAAATTTATTACATCTTTAAAAATAAGTCATAGCATTTGCATTAGTCATCACAGAAAAAAACCCTGTTATTAAACATTTTAGAATGCATTGCATGAAATAGAAATTTATCTAAAGAGCCATTTAAAAGTAAGAGAACCTTCTTATGTAGTCTAATTTTGCTTCCATTCCCATTTGAATGTAGCTGAATAATGTATTCTTTATAGCAATAAACAGATGGATCATCATGATATGCTTTTACTGCATGAACCAAACTGTCTGCTTTCATACCTCATTGCTTAAACTAGTTTTAAACCAAGACAAAAATTTCCCCATATATATAAATGTAAAGCCAGGGTTCTTAGTATTGTTTCAGGTATATATCATAGTCAAAGTGAATTGTTTTACTTTATATCTGGTGAAGGGGAGGGCCTGGGAGGGGTTTATTAAGAACCAACATTTATGAAAATGACAGTATATTAAAAAATCAATTGAGAATGGCTAAAAAACCCAGAAAATGAAGCAAAAGCTCTGTTATGTGAACTACAAAGCACTTAAAAGGAGCTAGAGACCCTTCCATAGGCTCTGTCTTGTGAGCAACCTCATAAGGATTCTTGTGAATTTATAAAATTTTTGAAGTACAGCAAAATGGTGCTTTGTTGAAGTAGTTCATATCTCCTCAAAAGTGGATCTCTAAAACTGTGCAGGTGTGACTGATTTTGCCAAATAGAACTGTAGCTGAAATACAGATCAAAAAAGAGAAGAAAATGACTGTGCAGTGTTAACATATAAAATGGAAAGATGAGGTTAGATTTCAGTGTGAACAGTCTCTAAGAGATTAGAGAAAACCCAGAAGAACAAAATACAATGCAAGCATGCAAAAGACCTGGAACGCTGCAGATTCACGGACAGCTGCACATGTAAGTACAAAAACCCCAATCTGTAAATACAAATTGATTCCATCAGGTTTACTATACAGTACTTTAGTAGTAACAGACAGTTGAAAACAGCTTTCACTTAACAGCAAAATTAATTTTAGAGGGAAGAAAATGGTGAAGTCTCATCCTGGAGAACAGCAAGAGAGGTATTATATTAAGGAGCTGAAATTTTCTTTGGCATGGTAAAGGGGGAGAACTGAGTTTGCCAACCTATTTACATGAAGTTTCACCATCCTGTGGCCAGTGCAATGATGCTTTGCACAGTCTACTTCTTACATAAACTTTTCTGTCGGTTTCCAGTATGCCTTCATATAAATGTTTTATTCATCATGTTGAATCTGTGTATACAACAAATAAGAATAAACACAAACTGTACAATGCAGACAAACTCTTTGCATATATGTATGTAAATTTGTAACACTGACCAACAGTTCTTTGACAGACACAACCTACAACATGCAGTTAGTTCATCCTTGTCGTACTCTTCCCATGCAACAGATGAGACAAGACAAAATTAAAGGGAGAAAACAAAGCACGAAGATACCTGTGTTATGTTTAAACAGATTGTAGAAAAATAAAAAATCAGGGCATTGATTCATTGGATTAAACACTCATATGAATTTAGCCCACAGAAACAAAACCAGAAAACAATAATAAAAAAAAAGAAAAAGGCAAAATGCTGTATTTCCAGTATGTACTAACTGCTTAAAGAAATTAAATCTGCCCTAATTATAGCCTCCCAAACTGGTTCACAGATCATAGTTACTCAGGACCAAAAGGTTAATGTTGAAAATAATGTTTATGTAGGATCAGGCAATGAACCAGATCCTCCTTGCACAGCTCAGCCAGGTCTCCAGCCCTGTCTCTCCTCAGGCTCTTACACTGGGTGTATAAGACAGCTGAATGGGACATGAATTCGTGTATTCCCTCCTCATGAATCAGGTGAGAGAGAATGTAGCCTTCAGCTGTTTTATCTTACTTGAAATATTGTGAAGTTCTCCTCTCGCTATTGCAGGAAGGCCTGGGGCCACGGCGGGGCCGGCCGCCAGCGCAGCGTCAGGGCTGCCGCCTCTCCTGGGTCCTGCAGCGCAGAGCAAGGCCCCAGCTCGCCATCTGAGTTGCTTTGGTTTGATTTTGTTTCCTCAGGGATGGTGCACAAATCCCACTGGACCAGATGGGACGAGAAGGGCACACTGAAGTTTTTAATAAAGTGTTGTTTTTCCCTGCGCGCACAGATTTAGTGCTAGCAGGCAAGGGCACAGTCTTAAGTCAAAGTTTCTTTGCATTTTTATCACAGTTTTAGATTAGGTTTGTATTTGATTTTTTTTTCTCTACATGGATAGAGGGCTTCATGCTTAACTCATTCCCTCCCTAGAAAGACTCAACATCAAGCATTATCTTGCTGTTCTCATATCACACATACAAAAAGAAGTCTGACCTACAGAAAAAAGAAAAAGTTTATCTGGAATGTAGCAGCTTTACAGTAGCCTCCTTGAAGAGTGCACTAAATGTTGCTTATAAAAACAGAACACATTTGAAAACTAGTATGAAGAGTTCATTCAGACTGAATCAGACTGTTCAGCTGAGCAGACAGGGAGTCTGAAATAATCAGCAATCTCTGTCAGGGACTTCAGCACAAAGATGTGATAAAACAAATTGCCAGAAATACAGTGCTAAAAAAGGAACGGATGGTTTCCTCTTTTTGTCTTAAAATATCAAGGTAACAGCAAGAGGCCAAGAGAGTGTTGCCACACAGTTTCCCAGACTGAGATACAGTTTGATCTTTGCTGCCATTTCTAAGAAAAAAATTCCTTCTTAAGCATACAGAGAGTGCCTATATTTTTCAACTTCTGAAAGCCTGTGACTAAGTGTGCAAAAACTTCAGTGGCAACTCTGTGGCATTCTCTAAATCTTTCCCCTGCCCTCCTTCATCCCCCGCAAAACTGGCTTCATTGTTCACAAGTGACAAACTCAAAGGGTTGATGTTGTTCCTGGTAATATGATCCAAGGCTTCAATTTTATGATGTTTTTGATTTCTTCTAGGTTCATGTAAGAGAAAGTACAGTATATAGAGATCAAGGCAAGGCACCTTCAATCTAGCAATTTGGTGGGCATGTTGTTATCCTAGGAAGCTGGGTGGAGGTACATACTGGGATATCAGTGAAATACATAGGACTGGACTTTGCATGCTTAGCTAAAAATAAAAATAAAGTTTTGTAATATGTCCAGTTTTAAAACGTCTTTTTTTAAAACACCAGAAATATTAAACTATAATTTGTAACTACCCTTTGCATTGGTGCTGCAAAAAAGAACACAACAACATCCTTGCCCATGCTTTGCTAAGTAGGTGTGGGATTCAGCCAAAAATAACAATGGCATTAAGTTCAGTTCCTTAAAAACAGGAAAGGATTATATTTAAAATGGATTTAGGTAGCGCAATTCTGATTAGTCTTACTTTCTTTTCTTTTATTTGTGGTGGTTGTTTTTCAAACAATGAAGATTTAGTAGATGAAAAATGAGCCTTAATTCAGGCCTACAAGGCCTACAAAATTCTTTGGACCCACTTTTCCAAAAATGAGTGGGTCTTGCTCGCTGGGCAAGGCAAATGTTACCATTACCAGTAAGCCTGTGATATGTATAAAACACACAAAAAGAAACTATAGGGATGCCAAACACACGTTTCAGAAAACTCCCCATTGGTTGTGTTTGACACTCTTCCCTCCACTTTAATGCCACCCTCAGAAGCACAGTATCTGTTACTAAAGAGTATTCACATTTAATCAATATTTTGAGCCAGAGACAATGATCCTATTCTTTATAGATATAATTTTTAATAATAGATTTTTGAAGGCTTCCTGATTCCCTGATTGCTTTCAAAACTAAGCCACCGGCAACACTTAAGTTATAGAGAAACACAATCCCTGCAAAAGGTCACAAACAGTGGAGCGAGCAGCCTTATAAAAAAGGGAAGAAGAGAGATCCATAATAGCACAGGTTTACAGCATCTAACTAGAAATTACTTGATTATTTGTGTGCTACAAAATAGAACTTAAACACATGGATTTTGCTGAAACTGGACTCAAAAAGGGATTATGGGCAATTGTCAGCAGGCAAGGTATCAAGTGTACTTGTGAAGTATGTCATTCACATGAAGTGTCACAGTCACAGAAAAGATATTAAAAAGGCATTCCAATATCTGGTAGGGCATTCCATGGTCTGAGTTTAGCTGGTTCATCCAGGTGTCTTCTCATTGTGGTGGAGCTACATGTTGAGATTTATCCACTTGCAACAACTCAGTTCAGAAACAGGAACGGGCAAGCTGGTGACCTGCCACAAGCTGATCCACAGACACTGCCGAGGGGAAGTCTGGCAAGGATAAATCACTCAACTGTACTTGGGACTCAGTAAAGTCACAACACCTGTGAGGATCTGGCTATGTCGTCTTGCTCTTGTTCACTGGTTTGCCTCCATTCATTATTGCAGATGCACTTGTGCTTTTACTTGGAGTTACCCCAGCCTTTGGCACTGTTTCTCCAATATCATGCAAAGATGGTTCTCGGTACATGGCAACTGAGGGGAAGGAAGAGAAAGGGAGAAGCATTTTAAACAATGTATCACATATGAGAGTTCATCTCAAAGAGGATTCATTTTCTATTATGTTCTATGTTCCTCCTGCATACCAGGGAAACTGTTTATTTCGACAGATGCTTTTTTTTACCACTTATAGAATTGCTTGACCCTCCAAAATTCTCACACTTCTGCCTCTGACTTAAAAATTCAGTAGGAAACTGCATTCTTCCTTGTTTAATAGACACTGTATCTTCTTGGAAATTAAAAACTAGTGTTCTTTCTTTGCTTAAGGCACACAAAATTGTACCTGTCTATACCCATGTGTGTGTATATACAACCCTTAAATAAACATTAAATAAACATGCGAACTCTTAGAAGTAAAATGTGTTAAGACAGATTGTAATTAAAAAATGGGATCATACAATACAGTTGTCTAGACTTAAGTGCTCTTTCTTAGTCATAGATTGCAAGACTAGGCTAGGGTCCAGTTCTACAAAGCTACATGTACATCAGCCTTCCAAATCTGAGGAATTTGGCCATGGTCTTTTCTTCAGGTGTGCCCTGAGTGGAGAGTGCAAAAGTTGTTTGGGGGTTTTCCTACCTCATTTCCAAAAACACATGCCGTAGCCACTGATCTCCACTGAATGTAGAAGTGCAGAAAACTCCAAATTAAACTATTAATTCTCAGAGGAATTAGAAGTTTTTCCCTTGGCTTCAGTCCCTATCTCACCCCTTCAAATCCTTTGAGGGAAATACATGTATTCAATTACACAGTTCAAGCATTAAGCTGCCTTAATGATTAATGCTCTTGGATAATTCAATTTCATTTTCCATGTCACTCCATCAGGTAATATTTCCACTTATACCTAACTCCAGTTGCATTTATTTATATCAGAGCAATGTTAAAAGAGGTGTCACAGCAGTCAAAGGAATTAATCATCACACTGATTTCCAGACTGGGTGTGTGCTACCACAGAGAGCACAATTCCTTTATCCCTTGGCTAATTAGAGTTGGAGGCTGGAGCATCAAAGTACTGACCTTGATCTTCGATGGTGTGAAGTTTCATAATAAATGTAAAGGGCCCCATAGCATCATTAACTAATCAAATACTTGTTCTAACATTTCCAGTGACATAATCTAAATCCTTTTATAGCTTCCTAAAGACAGAAATTAAATGTCTTCTCTGGAGTACATAAGGCTGGTTATGATCTATATCTTCAGAGTGGCCCATAAATGTGTTTAGGGCACTTAGCTGATTAATTAAAAGAGCTTAGTGAAATAAAACTGTGACCTACAAAATTATCACATTGAACAACATGAAATGGAACTATGAAGTAAGGAATTATATAGCAGAGCTGTCATATTTGATGATTCTCATAGGCAATGTAAATCAAGTTATTTCTAAGCATTGTCTAAGCTATTTTGATGAAGTCTGATCATCCAAAAATTATTTTTAAAAAGTAACTTCGTTCCTAGTACATAAAAATTTGCATTGCTTTAAAAAATGCACTGGAATTCCCTCCCTATAAGTCTTAATATAAAAAGATCAAGATATAAATTATTAGTATTGTTGAGAGCTTATGAAACAACTGTAAACTTTCACAAGACAGGGAAAGCACAAAGGCTGACTTCAAATAAACATAAGTTTGTTCTTATTCTTTCCTTATGATGCAACTAAAGTACTTGACAAACTGATCCTTCAATCAAAAATTTTCAGATAAATATCAAAAGAAATTGGACGGCTAATCAAAGCATTACTCAAGTATGTGTTTTCAAATGGTAAAAAATGAGATAATTTTCAGAATGACCATGACTATTTTCAGAGGCTATGTGCAGGAATTAGAACAATAAGTAGTGCCATCAGGACAAGAAGCAAAAGGCAGCATATCAATACATACATATGTATTTGTATATAAATACAAAGGATAACACAAAAGTTTCAAGATATTAATGGATTTTTCAGAGAATGTNCTTCAATATTCATTATTTCATTCTGCCTAATGAAAAGACTATTTTCTCACTGCAAGATTCACAATAAATTTTGTCCCTAACAATGTAATATTTTAAAAGCAGCACAATGATATTCCACAAAAAAATTCTTTTCTTGTAGAATGACCACTTAGTCCATGGAAAAATGTTTTTATATATGCCCTTTGTAGCATCACTACACAGAAGCACAAAACTGCTCCATGAAACTTGGGAGTGGCATTGGGATTGGTCTCTGTGTGTGGCATGCATATGGAGTAAGGGCAATTTGGAAACCACTCCCTCTTCTTGTGAGATGTATAGGAGTGTCTCCCAGAGATGGACTGAGCTTCACCTTCCAATGGCTTGGGTAGAAAATGAGCTGCTGGTTTTGTTTTCTTCACTCTGTTTCCTTTCATGACCTGCCCTTCTTTGTTCAGCCCCAAGAACCAGGCCCTTCCGGACTCCTGTTGTCTGTAGAGCATGGATGAGTAGATTACATAATAATTTTCAAAAACAGACTCCTTGAATTTGCACTCTGGTGTAAAAAGTTCCTGTGGGAAGAAAAACAAATGTTAAATGGTGTCTCTAAAGTGCAGGATTTGTTTTGTTAACTTAAAAATACCTTGTGATAAGTTTTACATATTATTTAAGATAAGGTTCTGCTTTAAGGTCAGGAGTTCTGTCATTGTTTGGAAGACCTCCAGTGGACTTGTTTCACTTCCCATGCATGCCTCAGTTTACCCATCTATGCTACAGAGATAGTATATTTTTAAAGTAGAAAGAAAGCCACACAGGCATAAAAGCACTATTTAAAATACAGGCATAATTATTGTTATTATGCTTCTTTCTCTGATAGGATGGACTTATGAAGATTAAAAAAGTCTATGCAAAAATAGTATTAATGAGATAACAGTGTTCTGTTTTAACTGAATACAGCAGGCTCCCTCTTGTTTACAGCAACTAATATTTGATGCTTAAGGTGCTGCTACCAACATTCAGCATTCCCTGTAGTCCAGGAAAATACCACCATAGGGAAATACTATTCTGATATACAAATTTCTGGACAAAGAACAGTAATTCCTGCTGGCATCCTCAGCAAACATTCCAAAATTGGAATTTTTTTTTCAG
>WBNQ01076171.1:0-13831 GCA_013401375.1 Spizella passerina
AAAAAAAACAACACAAAAAAAAGTAAGGCAGATGTAACAAAAGACAGTAAGTTCCAGAGCACCAGGAAGAAAGATATATGAATCTGCTTGTCACAAAAATTCCAAATGCAGTGCAAGACTCTAAAGACTTACAATATCTTCCGCTGTGGAAGTCCTCAATCTTTCTGCAGAGAAAGTACACAACCACCATTGTAATTGCCAATGTAAAAATTAAGAACTTTCTTTTGATGCCAGTTATTCTATCAGTTCAAGTGGCAATGGGATATACAGTGAATCCTCAAGTGTCAGCTCTGCATTCAAGTGATAGACAAAAGAAGTGCCAGTACATGAAGTGACTTGTGTGCTTTTCTGCTTCTTTTGTTAAAAACCAAACCAAAACAAACAGCCAAGCTTTAGAAACGCTGTTCTACAAGTACCAAAGCCAGTTCTTAAAGTTAGGAAATTCTAGACCTAGATTCTCTTTGTAAGTTATCTAATTCCATACACGTGTATATATATACAGTCTTCAGCTATGTGATCTTGCACTATTTTTATCACCTGATTCTTCTGCATCCCATGCACAGAGCATAGATCCTCTGAGAATGAATAAGAACTTTGGAGGAGAAAGGTCTGTGGCCTGTGTTGTGTAGCAATCCTGATTCTTTTGTTGTGAAAGTTAAAAGTATAAATATAAAAGCCTACAAGTTATATAACCATTTTTAGAAGTTTCATAATAAAGTTGAAAAACTGGCTCATGACAAAAACAAATGGATTATCCTCTTCTGATTCCATAACCTAGAAATGCAGAATTGTGTGATCTATATTCCACCCCAATAATTAAATTACCTTCTTAACAAAGCAGTTTATAGGAGATAATACAAATTAATACAGCTATTAATTTGACTTCTTTAGGATCCAATTTTAGGATCTGGTTATCACAGGAGAAGGAAGGCATGGTTCAAATATGGATAACACCTCAGAAAGGCCACATGATCAGTTGAAGTTGTGAGAGCTCACTGGGTAGACTAAGGCATAGGAAGGTATCTTGATTCTCCTCTTCTTGTAAGTTCAGGTACCAAGATGAAAGCTGTAAACAGGAAGCTGCATTTACTTAGAAACCAGGGACCAGAATCTTCTCCTAAGACTAGATAAAGTTACAGCAGTACATGAAGTAATCAAGTAGCATATTTTTATGACAGTTTTATCTACATTTTCTAAAATGGACAAAATATTTTCTCATTAAATTAGAAAGCTGCATTGGGAATGTTGCTAATCCTGATAGGTTTCAAATTCGTAACTTTCTACAGCAGCATGCCAACCACAAGATTGTTGGTTGCTAGGAGAAAAGGAAGAAGACTTGGAAGTGGAGACTAATGGGCAAAAGCATTAAAATGCAGATTTGTGGGCTCAGAACAGAAAAATACAAAATAAATGATTATACAAAAGCTTTGATTATATAGTTTAACCATGCACATTTTTATGTTCCTGATTCTACACTGATCACAGTGATTTAATTTAAATAAATAGTTTTGACCACAGAGACTTGCAAACTAAATTTCTCAGTTAATGTTTGAATTAGAAAATCATTCTCTCACTTATTAACCTTTTGGATTCCCATTAATACTGAATTTTTTACTTCCCATTGACAAAACTTGACAGAAACACAGGAAAATACTTTCCTCATTACTTTTCTAGTGACTCAACATTTGAGCACGAAACTCTGTTGTGTGAGGAAGGCATAGTATTCAGTCCTTTTGCTTCTTTCTTTACAGCACACTATTAGAAAGTATCTAATGGTGGGAGGATTTGCCATCTTCTTTCAGAAGCTGTATTTTTGAATTCTTGTATGTTTTATGAAAGACTTCTGCATTGTCAGTGCTTGCTTTACGTGGGTTAGGCATATCTGGCATATTCTTCTTGGAAGTGTCTCTAAAACCAAATGTTAATTGAATTCTGTGTTCTCCACTCCTCTCACACACAACCAGAGGAGTCTGGGACTGGATTGCAGATGGGCTCATCATTTATGGGTGCAACTGAGAACAGAGAAAGTAGTGGGAGAAAAGTGCTATATGCACTGAAACCAACCAATTCAATTTTTTTTCTTTTTATCTCACTTTCTGGCTTGCCCCTCCTCTGTAAAATAGGGCTGTTGTAAAAATAAACCTGCTACTAGTTTGTGAGGAACATATTGAGTGTAGTGGTGAACAGTGCCAAGGGCTCATGAGGAATTACATCTTCATAGGATTTGAATAGTGTGAGGTAAGGAAAACATGCTACCACCCATTCAGGAAGGAGGGGTTAAAATACTAACTCTTTTCCTATTAAGTGAATCCCATTCATGTTGAGGGTTGATTAACAAGTCACCTGAAAAGAGCCATCGTGAGCATGTAAAATCTCCAGTATAAACTTTGAGGCTCTGATGGATGCATCACAAATCTTTGCACTGGTCTTTTCCAAGCATTTTGAGGCTGATTTGTAAATTTTAATTAAAAATTTGTATTATAGATTTTTTTTCCTAACAGTTTTGTCTTAGGAAATGAAGATCAAAAAAAAAGAATCTTTAAATACCCACTGCATCTATTGACAATTTTGTCATGCCAGCTCTAAACCAATTTGATATGCATGTTTCCAAGCAATTTCAAGCAATCAGACCATGTTCTAAGACTAATTGTTAACTGTAAAACATTTTTTTTCTTTTTACAGATGCAAAAGAGAAAGTAGAACAATTAGGTAAGTACTTTATAACATGCCCTATCTAACCCTTCAGACTTAATGCCAGTAGGACTATCCACATTTATTCCTTATTTATGCATATATATACCATACAATTGTCATGACAGGATGTTCTTCAGAAACATGCAAAAAACCCAAATTAGCAAAGTAGACTGTATTTATTATTACACAACCATATTCTCTCATTAAATAAATGCCACAATATCTAACAGAACATTAAAACCAAGAATTCAAGATTGTCCGGCTTTGTGTTTAGCTTAGATGTAGAAACAGTAACTAAAACTCCACTGAAAAACAAATCCAGCTGAGATGAAAAAGAATATCAGTACAAAATTCACGTACCAAGCTGAGGAGACTAAATGAGAAAAAGAATTAATACAAAGAAACTAACAAACAAAAACCCCAAACAAGAATACAACCAACAGTATTTTGGAGATACAATCATACTAAGTAGGCACTAAAAATAAATAAGTAAAAAGCAATTTTCACTTCTACATATATGTCAATAGCAGAAAAAACATTTATAAAAAGACTTATGTCTACATGAGTGAGACATAACTTTCCAGGGCATTAGAAGATTGTTGGATCAAAGAACTTTCAAGCACAGAACTGTCATTTTTGCAGCACTTGACCACCTCTTGACATAACATGCAAAGTTCCTAGACGGAAATGAAAGGTTCTTTAATAAGAAACAGAAAGTCAAGTCTTAGACCCTAAAACTATCTTAAACATTTTCATACCTCAAGAGGTGGCATTTTCATCAATAATGAAATCACATCTCCTGAAGCAGTTATTTTAAATCTGAACAAATTTGAGCATATTTCTTCAACAGGATTATGAGCTACTGATGACTAGATGTGTTGTTTCAGTAACAATGAACGAAGAACATGAAATGGATTATGAAAATCGAGAGCAGTAATCAGATACATAGTGTCACAGAGTACATACGTTCTATCAAGTCAAATTTTATGTACAAATCAAGTGGTGCCACTCAGTAAATTTCTGTTAGCATGCAGATGTCTACAGAATCTCAGATCAGTGACACACTTAAATGAAAAGTCCATAGAATGAAATTATATTTGTAATAGTTTTTAACCTCTTCCATTTCCTCTTAAAAAACCTTGAAGATATAATTTTAGGGTTGGTGTATTACCTGTCTTTGTAGTGTATCTGATAATTTGAATTAAATCCTAGGATAAGCACCCTCTTGTTGCTCAGAACAACTTCCAGTGTTCATGAAAACTTCAGCATTGTTTTTGCTTTAAAAACATACCGTAACTCACTTAGCAGCTATTTCACATGTTTAAATTATGTAGCTCCTATGAAATCAACTGCCAACAGACGAAACAATAAGAGATTCAAGGAGAGAATATATGCTTTAGAGCTCTCTGAAAAGGTGTAACATACTCAAAGTTACACACCCATATGTTTATCTACAGCTGTACTAATCCAAACATAAGCACAGTGCTATCCCTTCATGTCATAAAATATTGAATACTATATATTTAACTTTTAATATGAAAATAAGAACAACAAAACAAATAATTTATTTTNAAAGAGAAAGTAGAACAATTAGGTAAGTACTTTATAACATGCCCTATCTAACCCTTCAGACTTAATGCCAGTAGGACTATCCACATTTATTCCTTATTTATGCATATATATACCATACAATTGTCATGACAGGATGTTCTTCAGAAACATGCAAAAAACCCAAATTAGCAAAGTAGACTGTATTTATTATTACACAACCATATTCTCTCATTAAATAAATGCCACAATATCTAACAGAACATTAAAACCAAGAATTCAAGATTGTCCGGCTTTGTGTTTAGCTTAGATGTAGAAACAGTAACTAAAACTCCACTGAAAAACAAATCCAGCTGAGATGAAAAAGAATATCAGTACAAAATTCACGTACCAAGCTGAGGAGACTAAATGAGAAAAAGAATTAATACAAAGAAACTAACAAACAAAAACCCCAAACAAGAATACAACCAACAGTATTTTGGAGATACAATCATACTAAGTAGGCACTAAAAATAAATAAGTAAAAAGCAATTTTCACTTCTACATATATGTCAATAGCAGAAAAAACATTTATAAAAAGACTTATGTCTACATGAGTGAGACATAACTTTCCAGGGCATTAGAAGATTGTTGGATCAAAGAACTTTCAAGCACAGAACTGTCATTTTTGCAGCACTTGACCACCTCTTGACATAACATGCAAAGTTCCTAGACGGAAATGAAAGGTTCTTTAATAAGAAACAGAAAGTCAAGTCTTAGACCCTAAAACTATCTTAAACATTTTCATACCTCAAGAGGTGGCATTTTCATCAATAATGAAATCACATCTCCTGAAGCAGTTATTTTAAATCTGAACAAATTTGAGCATATTTCTTCAACAGGATTATGAGCTACTGATGACTAGATGTGTTGTTTCAGTAACAATGAACGAAGAACATGAAATGGATTATGAAAATCGAGAGCAGTAATCAGATACATAGTGTCACAGAGTACATACGTTCTATCAAGTCAAATTTTATGTACAAATCAAGTGGTGCCACTCAGTAAATTTCTGTTAGCATGCAGATGTCTACAGAATCTCAGATCAGTGACACACTTAAATGAAAAGTCCATAGAATGAAATTATATTTGTAATAGTTTTTAACCTCTTCCATTTCCTCTTAAAAAACCTTGAAGATATAATTTTAGGGTTGGTGTATTACCTGTCTTTGTAGTGTATCTGATAATTTGAATTAAATCCTAGGATAAGCACCCTCTTGTTGCTCAGAACAACTTCCAGTGTTCATGAAAACTTCAGCATTGTTTTTGCTTTAAAAACATACCGTAACTCACTTAGCAGCTATTTCACATGTTTAAATTATGTAGCTCCTATGAAATCAACTGCCAACAGACGAAACAATAAGAGATTCAAGGAGAGAATATATGCTTTAGAGCTCTCTGAAAAGGTGTAACATACTCAAAGTTACACACCCATATGTTTATCTACAGCTGTACTAATCCAAACATAAGCACAGTGCTATCCCTTCATGTCATAAAATATTGAATACTATATATTTAACTTTTAATATGAAAATAAGAACAACAAAACAAATAATTTATTTTTTTTCTTTTCATGTTTAGAAACTGAACAGTACATTTCTCTCCATAGGGAAAAAAAAAAAAACAAAAAAAAAAAAAAAAAAAAAAAGAAACAAAAAAAAAAAAAAAAAAAAAAAGACAAAAACCAAGGGAAATGAAAATGAAGTAATCTTAACTGTGGGTAGGTAGGAGCAAGCAGAGTTAAAGTAATGAGTCATTTGACACTTAGGACTATCTGTATCAGAGTCTTCCTGAAAGCTCTCTGTCAGCTACATTTCCTTCTTCAAAAGATTTTAATTTCTGTTTCAGCTGGGCATGAGGAGGGCAGGGAATGGGAAGGAAAAGCAATTCAACATTAACGCATTTGTATGAAACACAAGAATCTGGATGCGTCTTTCTTGCTCTTACATTCTCTCATGCTCTTACATTCTCTCGTTCTCTCACTCAGTTGATGACTCATAAAATTCTTTCAAGTCTTATTTTTCTCTGAGGTAGGCTGTAACACCACCGACTTTCAAGAAAGTGGACGCTTTTACTTGCGAGCTTTCACCTGTCATCCCAGTACCCAGCACACCACCACCTCCCGCTAGCGTTTTAATAAACTTCGGAGAAAGTTGGGGAGCGACGATTCCCAGCGCGGAGCGCCGGCTTTGAAAGGAGCCTGTTCTCGGGCAGGGGCAGCCCAGGTGCAGGGGCGGAGGTGCGGACAGGGACAGGGACAGGGACAGGGACAGGGACAGGGACAGGGACAGGTCAGGGGCAGCCGCAGACCAAGAGCAGGGGCACGGCCAGGGGCAGGCCAAGGGCAGCATCCCTGTTCCGCGGCACCTTGACCGCGAGCTGGCCGGTCTCTCCCGGGACCCTGGGCAGCCCTCCAGCCGCCCTTCCCTCCGCCTCCAAACCCTGCCAGTTCAAACTGTAGGACTCGTCCCGCTCCCAGACCCGCACCCTCCCGCACCAAGGCCAGCACACCGGCCCGGCCGCGCCCCCAGCCCGCCACTGCCCCGGGGCCGCACAGCCCCGCGATGAGCCCCGCGATGCCCCCGCGGACCCGGGCGCGCAGGTGGCACCGGAGCTGCCCTACCTGTGCCCGCCTCCGTCACCTGTTGCCCGGGTGCCTCCATCGGCGCAGCCCCCCGGCGCCTCCTCCCGCTCCGCCGGCGCCAGGGGCTTCTCGGGCTCGCGGGCCACCTCCATCCCGCCGGGCACCGCCTCCTCCTCCTCCTCCTCCAGGGACTCCACGTAGAAGACGGTGCGGGGCGGCGGCGGTCCCGGGCCGTGCCCCGCGGCCGGCCGGCCGCCGGCGGGCAGCAGCGTCCCGTTGGGCGGGCTGGCCGTGGTGGCCGCCGAGGAGGAGGCGGAGGAGGCGGATTTCTTCCAGAAGACGCCGTTGCCTCTCTCCTGGCTCTTCAGCAGGCGGCTCTGGCTCGGTCCCCAGTGCTCGAAGCTGCTGTCGGGCGGCAGGCAGCCTCCCCCCGCCGGGCCGCCCGCCGGCGAGGGGTGGCTGAACAGTTTCCAGCGGAGGCGCAGGATGTGCTTCACGTCGAAGTCTTTCCTGCCGGAGCCGGACATGGTGCCGCGGCGGGCGGGGGACGGGCGCGGGCTGAGGCGGGACTCACGGCGGCCAGGCAGGGCCCGGCGGCGGCGGCGGCGGCAGCGGCGGCTCCTCCGGGCAGCGCTGGGCTTGTAGGGCGAGGGGTGGCAGCCGCCGGGCGGAGAGAGATGCGCGCACACACCAGTGCGGAGGGAGAGGGAGGATGGATGGAGCGATGCACAGAGCCAAGAGGAGGTAGAGACACCAAGCAGGAAAGGGAGAAAGAGAGAGGGCGAGGTGCCCAGAGATGACGAGGACTGCACGGTGATCAGTGGAAAGGGGAGGAGAGAGAGGCAGAATTGAGAGACATCTCTCAGGGGAGACGGACACTTGCGAGGGAAGAGCGGGTGAGGGAGGCTGCTAGGACGCGCTAATCTGATTAACGGGGGAGCGAGCTAGAGCCCGGAGAGGAGCGGCGGCGGCAGCAGCCACAGCGGGAGGCAGGTGGCACCTCCTCAGTCTCTTAGAGCTCCGTCACCGAGTGCAGGCAGAGAGGAAAAAGTCACCTGGAAGCCTCTCTCCACCTCCCGCCTTCCCATCCCGTTTCTCTGGGGAGTCCCATGCCTGCCGTTATCTGGGATGGCAAAGCCTGAGAGCTGGCACAGGAAGAAATCGGGGCTCCTTTATATGCACTGTACGTAGGAGGGGAAAAAAAAATCCCGCCCGTAAGGCTGTCAAGGTCCTCAGTATACAATTTTCTGTCTATCTCGGCGCCTCTCACCAAGCCGCCCCCTCCCTTGCATGTGACGCAGATGTGCTCTGGGGCCGTCAGTGAGAGGAGACAGAGGGAAAAAGAGATGCTGCAAGCTTCGTCGTGCAAGTAAGTCGGCAGGTCACCAACTGCCCCTCACAGCCTCCTCCTCTTCTCCCTCCAGTGCCCGTCTACTCACCTTGGTATTTTGTTTCTGAGACAGCTGTATATTACTGGGAGCAAAATAAAGTACAACAGCAAATGTATCAGCAGCAGTAAACACAAAAATGTGAGTAATAGGAGTACGGACTTAATAGACTGCATGGAGACTGGGTGAGGTTGCAGGTTAACAATGTATTATGCAGGCTCCATTCATTAGCCTGTTGGCTCAGTGTTGCTGTACCAGTGGAAAACATTGGCTGGAGATACAGGTGTCAAACAGAAACAGCACGATGCATCTGCTTCTTACCTTTCATACCTGCTCTTAATGCAGTCTGACAGCACTAAACCCAAGGGAGATTCCTTTCACAACATAAGAGATCTGCTTAGGAACATCTGCCCACTTGGGAAGGGTGTCACAGAGTGCACTGCATCGGGGACATAATTACAGAATTAAAATCTTTATGGTGAAATGTAGGAGAGGGATATGGCAGCAAAATTGCATATTGTCACCTGGCTCATAAACCCCACGCATGAGAATTTGGTGGCAATAAGATGATACACAGAATACCTGCAATTCGCCTGTACCTTACTAAGTAATCTTTTAGAAGAAGATTTATCCATAGGAAAATGATGAAACTTATTTTCAACCAGGAATCTTTGCATTGGCCAGCTTTCCCATGCACTCATGAGCTCTCAAAAGTTTGTTGTTCTAACTCTGTGAAATCAAGAAATAAGGTTGAAGGAGTTATTTCCCTCAAGTTGGAATGTTTTAACTTCTAATTCATAAAGTATTATAGCTTGAAAATTCCTCCAGGGAAGCACAAAAATCAAACACAAATTAAAAATTTTATTACTGTTATATTTACTTGATGACTGAAGTATATTACTGTTTTGTTTAGTTTGTCAGTGAAGTAGTGCTTCTGGATAAAAACCAGTATTAGGGTTTGTGTTTAACACTGGTAAAGTCTTGGGTTTAACAGTACCAGAATTCAGGGCACAAAGTCCTACTTTCAAGGGAAGAAAACTCGCCACTGTGCATTTTAAATATTGATCTATGCCACAACAGCTGGACTGAAAACTCCCTGGTGCCTCAACTTTTTTCTCAGTTTTCAATGATTAAAAAAAGACAAAAACTATTCTAAATCAAACAGAAGACGCAGTTAATTTTTATCCAGGAACTGATCTGAGTATGTGCTGCTTAGGAGAGCAGTGGGAAGAAATGCCTAGAAATCTTCATCTAGAATAGGACAGATGAAACTTCAGTAATTAGAGAGTCTAGAAATGCATGTCTTATGACGAAATATATGAAATCATCTATAGGGCTACTTGGTGTCTAGTTATATACTCTAAAAGATGGGGGTATTTTCAAATAAAATAGTTTTAATCAAGTAATATATAGATAGAATGCTATCTCTTCTGTGTTTAATACCTCTGAACTGATTAGGCCTATTCAGATATTCTGATTTGAGGAGAATTGCATCATTTCTTGCCATGTTATAAATCTTAGTAATTTTTAAATCTGCATTAATATTTAAATTGATAATTTGATGTGAACCATTGATAAGTTAGATATTCTATCTTTACTTCACCTAAATAGATAAATATAAATTACAGTACATTCAAAAAAATATATTTTCTAATTACACTTCAGAGGTCACTCAATGAATATATATTATAGTGCAACCCAAGAAAATGATTTAGGTTTTTTATCACCTGTCCATGTAGTACAATTTATCTAGCAATTATAAGGAAAAAAGGTAGAAAATGCTTTAGGTTATTTGCTATTCATATGTTTTTATTTCAGTTATGTCAGTAACTAAACAAAGTCTTGGATTTTTTAATAATTAAAATCTGGGCTCTTCAATGTATCATGTACAGGCATTGACATACTTAACATTACTTGAACCTTTCACATTTTGGTACATAAATAATTTTTTGCAGTAAGAGATGCATTAATTTGGCATGTATGCCAGCTTTTTTTCCTGCATGAAGATGGATGAACACTTGAGTATCATAAAATGAAATCTGGAAAACTGTCTTGATTATCTTAGTTCATATCACGATCACAATTACTTTGTCAATTTACAGAAAACAAGAGCTACCCCCCAAAAAAAGCTATATTGAAGAAGCAATCATTGTCAGTATTTATAGTTAATTAATAAACTGGTTTTCTGAGCATGAAGTAGAAGAATTAAACAGGTTGGTTTAGTTAGGTTTTCACAGAATCTTATCTTCATATTTCCCAGTGAATGCTTTTGACATATGCCGGGGAGGCAAAGAACATATTCTGGATTATCACATGAGAGAAAAACAAAATACATTTGAGTTTCAGTTAAAACTTCTGGTACATAAAAATATTAACTTAACTTTGTAATTTGTCTAGGCTTTCTTCTCCATCCAGAAGAAAAAAATAGTTCTCCTACTGGAGTTCTAGGGACCTTACTCATAGGAATTACATTAAAATAATTAGCTTACTAGTCAAATATGTCTTAGTCTACTGATACGAGATTGACATAGACATATGAACAGAACTATGAAATTACACTTGTTTTTTAGGTTGTCAAATGGAAACATTTTGATGTCTTGCAGCCTTCTGTCCGTATCTTATGTGTTCCATGAAATATAGCCAAAATAATAATAATGATCACAGGTAATATTTCCTGTCTGTTGGTTGCTCACTGTGTATCACATTGTATTTTTGTTTATTAAACAGCATTTCTCAACTTCCACCCTTGATGTAGTTTCCCTGGATTATTCATTGCCACTCAAATCTTGAACAACTTTACAGACTTTGCTTGAAAGTATTCAAGGCTCTTTTTTCTTTATCTATTAGTCAGGCAAAGAGACGAAAGTGGTTAATCTTTATGTTCCTGTTATGAGTCAGATTCCTGACACTTTCTCTTTGTGTTTTTGCCTTTCTAATGCTCTTCAAATGAAATAAATTCACATAGTCATGTCCCTAAGGAAGTCTCATGCTCATGTTTTATAGGAAAAATGGCCTAGGGATATATATCCTTTTAATAAATCTTTCAAATAGTAAAAAGCACTTCCAAAGAAAAAAAGCTTGAAGTAGGTATCCAAATGAGTAAGATTTTATTAACTCTCTTTTTTCCTTCTTTCCGTTACAAAGGTTTGGAGTACTGTTTATTTTTAGGCACATGATTTATGTCAAGCTATTTGCATGTTGTATCCCCGGGAGAACTGGTGGATTAGGACTGAAGTTGAGTTTCAGTTGGTTATTGATTGATAAAACAAGCAACAGAGGAGCCATCATGCAAAGAAACCCCTTAGGGTTAAGAGTAGTCTTAGTTTATGTGAGTCTCTGCATTACATAAAGTCAAAAGATACAGCAAGTGAGTCTGAGAGTGATGAGCTTATATGTGTACTGGGGAATGGCACTTACTAATAAGAGAAGGGATATACCTCTCAGCAAACTATAAGGATAAGGCATAATTTTGTTACTGAATTTTATGCTGTCACATAATTTAATCCAGAAGACGCTAAATTTTAATGACAATAAGCACAAAAAAAACCAAACGAACAAACAAACAAAAAAAACCAAAAACAAAAAAACCCAAGCAAAAATAAAAAGAGAGCACTGTGCTTTGGGTAAGGATGATACTAGAATGAATAGTTTTACAACAATTCTCACTTTAATGTGGGAGTTCTCACATGAATGAATGAACATGCACTTCAGCTATAAAGATGCTTATTTGGTGGGTGGTTAATTACACAGTCAGAAGCTTGAGAGTGTTAAAAAGATGCTGTGAAACAGAACTATAGAATACTCAAGCTAAAGAAAGTGGAGAAAGAAATTGATGGGATGGGAGATCCATTGAGAGATCTGTTGCCCTGTTCTTCTAAGATCTTCTAAGCCTTCTGATGTTTACATTCTTGTAATGAACTTTCTCATGTGCGTTTCTCTAAATAATTATACATTTGCATTCTTTTCTGGAGGAGGAGAAATTTGATGGACTATTGGTTTGTCCAGTGTCATTGGAGAGGTGGCACTATCACCCTCCAATCCATTGTCACTTTTGAAAATCTATCAATGTTGGAGTCAGAAAATAAACATCCTTCCTTTTACCTTGGAGATTCCAGTGTCCATGTTGTTTTATTTCATATCCTATAGCAAGAGAGATCAAAACTCAGTGCAGAAAATGTCAGTGTGCTAAGTGATTCAAGCAAATAAGTAATGCTTTAGAATTATTATTTAAACTTTTGGTGTATAGAAAGCCTTTGAACAATTTTTATTATATGTAGATATATTCTGAATCTATTTTGGTAAGTAAACTGAGAAGCCCTGGGAATAGATGGTAGTTGGGAGAAATTAAACTCTTATGTTGTTTATAATGCATACACATAATGCCATGGTATTCCTCTGAGTCAAGTTGCTTGGTTGATTTTCCTCCCATAATAGTATGCAAAGTCATATTTAAAATACTATAGATATGCCTACACTTATTTACTATGATTGTTTTCTAATGGCAAGAAAGGAATAACAAAACCAGACAAAAAGCAAACCAGAGCTGATTCACTTGTCAGTACTTATGTATGTTTTTTTGTAGTGAGTTTTCAACTGAGATTGAAATTTTGAGAATGATTTTGCCTTCAGTAAGTTAAACAGTTAAATGGTGTGATTTCTCAAAATTAAAAGTGAGCTAGTGCAGCATGGGCTAGGTTTCTGAAAGTGTGGTGACACAGCCAATGACACTTATTTCAGGTTTTTAAAATATTTCTTCACAGTTGTTTATGAGTGTCTCTCTAGTAATGCCAGATTAAAAAATGATATATGAATTACCCCTAGTGGTGACTTGAACAAATACATTTTATTTGGCATTGCAAGAGCCTAGAAGAGCAGTTGCTTATCTTATATAAGCTTGAGGGACAGCAATTTCTTAATCCATTTTACCAGGATCACAAGCAGCTGTATAAACACACCCTAAAGCAGTTTTTCAATGGTCAGAGAATTTCACTTAAGAAGTGCAAATGCCACAGGATTTGTTGTGGGTAAAGATTCACAAGTAAACTAAGGCTAGAGAAAATGAAATTATGACACTAATTATTTTCAAAAAGTAGGGTAGTTAAAGAATATTACAGTTCTTAAATTCCTAAATCATTTCCCACATTTCCTCTGCCTGTAACAGTTGTCAGTTCTCTTGTGAAATACATAGTTTTTACCCACAGTTCCCAAGTTGCTATTAATCACCCTTATCTGAAGAAAATGTCATGTCTTCTGTCCTAAGTTATGATCAAGAGAAACAGCTGAACTCCATGTACTACAGCTTTGGCAGAGCACACACCTCTCTGCTCCTATGCCACACTCCACCCAATAACCCTAGACCTTTTGAGGCCAGTCATCCATACCTCTTGCTGATTCACAGAGACAATATTACTATGTATTTTAAGTGTTAGAATATATTATAAAAATCACTATGTTGTTTTGTTTTGATCTAAAACTAACACTTCTAGTGGTGTTTATATGAATGACATCAATCTCTGGTGATGCAAAGAAAATAGGGTGTTTTTTCTTTGCTAGATTCAATAATAGTTGCTGTCATTTT
>WBNQ01076173.1:0-11592 GCA_013401375.1 Spizella passerina
AATAGATTCATAGTGGACTTTCCACATGAGAAAATCTTTAACATTTTTTCATTTACATGATAGATTATAAGCACATGGTCCGTGATTGAAAAATTCATCGCAGTTACTTCAATAATATTTTCCAAAAGTACAGTTAGAGGGTTACCAGTAATGTTTCTAAAATGACTGTTCAAAAGTTAGGGAAGGAAGTAACTTATGCAAGTCAGCTCAGTCCATTCTATATCCCTATTGTGCTGACTGATATCAAGGTTTTCTGATTATATGCCATTTTTCAACCAAAATCATTCAATATATTCTGGCCAATGTTTGCCGTGCAAGTATATTCTTAATACTGACAATTAATATGAGAATTATCATGAGGGCATTTTCATGAGCCTTAATCATAAGACCATTTTCTTCCTCCTTTACTAATTACTTGTGATTTAAGTGCTGCAACAACTTCTATGCAGCAATTTCTGACACAGGTAACAGCTGAATTTAATAAGTAATCATTATGGACTGTGCTCATTTCATGCAGATGACACGAGCTATGGAAAGGGTTCTATGAAAAAGAGTACCCAGCCACATAATCCAAACTTGTATTGTAACTACATGGAATAGCTGAACAAGACACAAGAGTGAGTTTCACCCCTGCTTGGATCAAACATCACAGGTTGACGAGATTGACAGTTTTGTTTAAAGGATCACCCAGATCAAAATCACCCCAGTCTCACAAAAAGTTTGAGTGAAATTGCTTTAGACAGAGTAAGAGGTGACAGAGAATCACAGCCAATATGCTCTATATTTACAGCTGTCAGATCTCCTCAGTTAGTCACTCCTTCCCCAGTTACTTTTATTAATCTTCCTTTGCCTCCCTCTTCTTGGTTCCTGTTTTCCAAACTACCAGTAAAAAGTAAAAAAAAAAAATCTTCAGGATTATACCTGAAGTACTTCCTAAGCAACAGGAACAGACCTATAATCTGTAGAGTGTCAAAATTCAAGACTCCCTTTNTCTTTGAAGATTTAGTAGGCATTCCTGTTGAGTGAGCCTGCACACATTTACAGCAGCTGAGAATTTGATATATATGCATTAACAGAGCAAAATAAATCAGTTTGGCCCTAGCACCAAATAAGAGGTGGTAAGAACAAAATCAGCTGCATTCACAAATAAATAATAACACTTCATTCTTTCTCTCTCTTTTAAAGTTCTGGAATGGATTTTAGTGAAGCTTTCATTTAATGCTAGGTATAATATTGATTTTTTTTTAAAGCTTTATAGATTTATATTGTATTACTTGCAGATGATCATGCTGAGAAAAAAATTACAACCAATAGTTGGGTAGGGTGAAATTGACTCATTCATTAACAAAGAACCCAAATCAACCCAGAGCAATAAGAATAATTTTACCACTTAAAAAGTACTCACTATTCAGAAATTATTCTGTAATTCATGTCTATATACATGCACAAAAAACATATGCGTGTTTGCACACACTCTCTGGCTTAGACAATGAAAGCCCTATGTGCAGAACAGCAGTGTACTTCAAAATCATTAATCTTTCACCCACTAAAACATCCCAAAACTATCAAATCTTTCTGCAGATTAGCTAGAATTCTCCCTCCTGCCATGTGCAAAAATACATTTTTATTTCAGCTTGCAATAAAAACAGTTCTATTAAAATCATATGTTTATACAGAGTACCAAATACTCTATACATTTGAAAGTTACCTGTACATTTTTTCATTACTACTATTTCCACTGTAGCCAGTGCTTTACATGCAATCCATCTAAGCAATATGTTCACTCAGCAGACCCTGTACGTCAACACAAGGAGCAAAAACAGTTGCCAGACAAGAGCTTTTTGGGAAAGCAGCAGAGTGAGAGTCCTGGTTCTGTTCTGTACAGTGCTTCTTCATAGTTCAACAGGTGACAAAACACATCTGCTTTGCATAGCATGTCCCTGTAAAAATCACTACAGAAACACCATTTGTAAGATCTTTACAGCACCCATAACTATCATAGAAGCCATGTAAGTCAGTAAGCACTTAAACAGCACTTGGTGCTCCCAGTAAAACACACAGTTGTGGAATTACAGCCATGCTTTTCCCAAGTAACTGTTTCTTCTCCTAAACATGGATAGACTTCATTATCCAAGTGTTTACTTGATTAAGAGAATTCTAAAGAGAATTTACTATTGATTAAGAGAATTCTAAAATAATGTCCTGCCTTCCAAATTGCTGAGAGGGTCTATGTGGAATATATTTGTGAAGCTGTTTTATTTCAATTGTCTTATGGCAACACTGTGAAAAGCCCTAACTGGATTCTCACACATGAGTATTTAACTTTGACATCTGCACTAAATGATAGCTCTAACCATAGTTCTAATGAAAGCCTGTTTATCTGTTTAGTCTATCTTTTCTCCCCAGATACTACAATTCAACAAGCCAGACTTCTCTATTAAGCAATTTCTTTCTATTTTTGAGAGCAGTACATTTGTTTGATTATCAGAGGAAGAGAAACAGAATTATCTTCTGTGAATTAAGGTGGCTCACAGGAATGTTTGTCCTAGGTGACAGCAACTACTTGATTGCCTTAAACTTCTGTGTGGAAATTTATGTCAGAAAAAAACTTGTTCTTGTCAAAGAAGTTAAGAACAATCAGTCATTTTAATTTAGCTTGCATTACATTTTTTTTAAACTTACCGACGACAGATCTAAATTTATGGCATTGCAAGAAATATTTAGTATTAAAATTCAAATCTAATGTTTATTCATAATCACTGTCTGTCTTAAAGCTCTTTGTATGTTACAGAAGTAAACAGCCATGATTTCCCCTCTGTTGGGAGATTTCATCACCAAATTTTATGAAATTTTCAGGGACACACAGCATCACTTTTGCATTCTGTTTTTTATTTAAATAACTATGATAGTAATTAAGCTAAGCATAACCATTAAAAACCAGCTTTTTCTAGAAGGAGGAAAGAGGAGCAAAGGTCTTGCACTTTGGACATTCACTGCAGAACAGCAAGACAGCAATGGAATCTTTCATTTCATCCCATCCCAGTTAGTACAGCCTTGTGCAGCAGAGTGGTATGTGTGTTTGCACTGTCCTTTTCATCCATCCATCTATCCATCCATCCATCCATCCATCCAATCCATCCATCCATCCAATCCATCACCTTGGGATAATCATCCTACCTTCATTACCAGCTCTTTTGCCTGCTGTGAGTTGTCAGCACAGTAAAGCACCTGACCAAAATGTGTCTATGGGGGCAAGATCTCCAGAACCAAGAGGTGGAGAACTAATAGGTCACATTCACATATAAGGTCCAGTGAATAGAGATTTTAAAGAGACCCACTTTGTATCCCATGTTGGAATAAAGTCTTGTACAGCACTAACCTGCATTTCAAAAGATGATGGAAAGATCTGCCTAGCTTTGAGTTGAGTACAAGAACATGAAACCAAGATAAAACAAGAACCTTAATGACTTTTTAGGAACCCACATAAGACCATCCCCCTCTCTGACCTGAAAGTTTAATTGAAAATTACTTAGCATACCACCACAATTTGATTTTTATGCAAACACCAAGAAGATTACAGCCAAATAGTCATGTAAACATTCGGATTAAATTGTTTTACTCTGTGGTTTAAACTTCTACATTTTAAAGTGTTCTTCCTATTTTTATTATATTGAACACCAATCTGTCTCAAGAAACTGGTTTGATTAATGTTGGATTTTTCCCAGCTGTGCTTGTCATTTATTGTCTATATAAACTTCATATTTTTTATCTACATAAACACAACACGATCCTAAAACCATTCTGATTGGTGTAACACTGGGAATTAGATTCTGAAGCATGATTTTTCTCATGAAGTCATGGCACTTCATATGCAAGTCATTATTTAATGTATAAAATTAATCAGAATAATATATATACTACTCCTTGCACATCTGCAGTCAATTTCAAAGCATCATATATGCACCTAATTATTTTAGTATTATTTTTGTTAAAGTGGATAGAGCAAAGATATTTTTAAGAAAATACATACTTGAAAAGTAATTTATGAAAAAAGAAATCTTCAGCCTTTAATACATACAGCTTTGAAATACATCCTGCATTCTCTCCTTCTCTTAATTTTCTATAATGTGTATTTATATATGGTAACAATTCCACACCAGACATAATTCATCTCAGCTGCATGCAAAAATCTGTCTTTATGTAAAAAACAGCCTAGAAAAGATCTTAAATTAAATGAATACTCACTTGTTTAGTCTTTGTTTTTGTAATGGTGTCCGAAATGGGTTTCTTCCTCTCTTTAACAGCTGTTTTAGAAAACAGTTCTTCAAACTCATGATAATCTATGGAAGGCTCTTCAATTTTTTCCCACACAAGTGAAGCACTAGAATCTCTAAAGTTAAGCAAAAGACCTATGTAGGGCAATGTCAAACTAAATAAGGTCATAAATGGAGGAATTAAAAAAAATAAAACAGCAGCAATTTATAAGTTGTTGCCTAAATTCTACTAGCAGCATTTTGATAAAAACTACTGTTGATTCTTCCTCATACTTCTGGGTTTTTTTTCATGTGTGATACTGTCAGGCTTATTTATATTCACCCACTCTACATGCCTAGGAATAAAAATAGGCTGTATATAGGCTATGAAATGTACAGACATGGACAGGAAGAGAAGTAGAAATAGACAGTTATTTACTGACCACCTGTGCAACAGTGGCAAGAACTTCAGAAGAAAGAATAAATTCATCATTAAATAACAGCAGATGGGTTTTATAATTACTAGTCAGAGATATAAGAAAAATATTTAAAAGGAAACTTTTTTCATGACCAGCAACGATCTTTTACGAAACCCCCCAAAAACATCAACAACTGAAACCAAGTCATATCAAAGCTATCACAATGGCTTTATGCAAATAAATTGCAGATTGAATCTGAGTCTGTTGAGTGTACAAGGTGCAAAAAAAGTATTTCAAGGTCACTGAAGAAAGGAAAGAGAAGGATAGAATGTGTTCAGCATAGAGCCATCTAGAAGGAAGACACTACCAAAACTTGCAAACTTCTCCAAGAGAGAGACCAACGCTACCTTGAAATTTGAGGGGAAATCACAAATATGACATTTTAAAAAAAATTACACAGAACACTTGGTGGCACACCATCACCCCTGGATCTCTTATCCATATGTGATAGGTAGCCCCAAAGGACACTGAAAACGCTATCATCAAAGAGCCTCCATGTGCAAATAACTTTTGTGTGCTTTAAAGAAAATGGGCACCCTATTTATATATCCAACTACACATAAAACCCTGCTTGCATCCGTGTTCTCCCAAAGACCTACCTAGCAGGAAAGACTTTTGCTAATGATAAACAATACTATCGAGACAGCCAGAAAGCAAAATCACCACTCTACATAATTCTGTGACTTACCTTTTACTGTGGAGCTGAATTCTTGTCCAGTAAAGAGGCTTCATTGGCCGAGAAGGCTCTATTACATGTTTCCTGCTCCCTTTCTCCTGATTCATCCCCATTGCAAATAAACCAGATGGTAATGGAGGAGGAAGAAAACCACAGCCCTGGGGGACTGCTGGGTAGCTGCTGCCCTGGACTGCTGCTGGAAGGGGTGGTGCACTTCCAGGCAAGGGTGGTGGGGCCGGAGGAGGCATCCCCAACCCAGGCAAAGGAGGGGGTGGTGGAGGGACACCAGCTCCAGGCAGAGGTGGTGGAGGAGGCACAGCTACACCAGGCAGAGGAGGTGGAGGGGGCACAGCTACACCAGGCAGAGGAGGTGGAGGGGGCACAGCTACACCAGGCAGAGGAGGTGGAGGTGGTGGAGGGGGCACAGCTCCACCAGGCAGAGGTGGTGGAGGAGGCACAGCTACACCAGGCAGAGGAGGTGGAGGAGGCACAGCTCCACCGGGCAGAGGAGGAGGAGGGGGTACAGCTGATTCTGGAAGAGGTGGAGGAGGAGGTACAGCTGCACCAGGCAGCGGTGGTGGAGGAGGAGGAGGAGGTGGAATGCCCCCTCCAGGCAGAGGAGGGGGAGGTGGTGGCAGTCCTGCTCCAGGGAGCGGTGGTGCTGGGGGTGGCAATCCCAGGCCGGGCAGAGGAGGAGGTGGAGGAGGGACACCAGCTCCAGGTAAAGGTGGTGGTGGTGGAGGGGGAGGTGGGATACCCCAACCAGGCAGAGGAGATGGGACTCCTGCTCCAGGCAAAGGTGGTGGTGGAGGTGCTGGAGGGAATCCAGGGCATGGAAGGAGAGGAGCTGGAGGCAGCGTTGGTATCTCCCCACTCTGCAAATGTGGAGGAGGAGGGAGAGGTGACATTATGGCACCTGGGAAAGAGTGGTCCAGGTCTGTCACTGCTGAGACAGCAGAAGAAGGGAGTCCTGAGCCAGGTAGAGGTGGTGGCAGTGGTAGTCCTGCCGCAGACATGCGAGTAACAAAGGAATGGCCATGTGCTCCAGACAGAGGGGCAGCCTGTTCAGTCGCTGGCAGTGATGGGGGAATGCTACATGTGGGCTCTGGGGGCAAGGAAGGTGGATGTTCACTACAAGTTACATCTACAGTACTTAGAGGCTGATGGGAAACTGTCATTTCAGTCGCTCCTTCAAATGCAAGGGACAAATCAACTTTGGGTCCTGGAAGAGGTGACTGCGGTATACTCTGTACTGATTGGCTTGCATCCAATGGCACTGAGATTAACTTCGGCGACAGAATTAAGGAGATTTCAGAACAAAATGTGGGCTGTAGTTCTAGACCTGCCAAGTTCTGAGTAGGCCCTTCACTTTTGCCTCCTTCTAAGTGCGGTGGTGGGGGTGGCTGTGGCAGTGCACTGGCTGAAGGCATTGTATGTGTTAAATAATCCTCTGTTGGTGACGTTTGTACAGATCTCGCCTGTGACACAGTCCTGGGTGTGGTGTCCTCTTCATTCCTTTGAAGAGTCACACTGCTGAGTTCCCCAGAGTCTGCGTGCTCATTTTCCTGCTCCCTCCCAGCAGTCTGTACCTCTGCAGCAGGAAATTGTTTCTCTAGTTCTGCAATTTTTGTCCTCAGATCCTCAATAGTTTGCTCAAGCTGTCGGATGACACTGGCACGCTCCTCAGATTTCACCTCAAAAGCATCCTTTCAAAGAAAACAAATAATTAGCTCAAAAAAGGATAAGATAACATTCATCATCACATAAAAATTAAATTTAGATCAAGAATACTCTTATTCCAGAGGTTCAAAAAAAGCTGTTTATGTCAAGGCTTTAAAAAGTGAGGAATCATTTTGGCTTACTACATTTTAAGTGAAAGAGGACAGTTTAGGAAAATTACTTACTTATTTATGACAATACCTTTGTCAGTACAAGGGTATTTTAGACTGTGATTACACTTGTCAAAAGCAAAAATGAGTAGCAACCCCTCCCTCCCTGCAAATACCCTGCCTGAGAAAACAACCAACTGCTGAGCACAAGTACTGCAAGCTTTGCCTGCAGGTGGATATGAAGACATGGTGGTGGGAGGGCTCAGTATTATTTGAATTCTATTAATTGAAAAAAAAATGTTAAGTGTTTCTTTAGAGGGATCACCATGAGTTGCAGACTCAGCATAGTATTGACTGCTGCATTTCAATATACACCTTAATGATACAACGCAGATCAGGAATGCAGAACGCAACAAATGCTATCTTTTGGAAAACAGCTAAATCTCAGAGCCAAAAAAGTATACGTTTCTCCAGCCAGCATGACTAGGAAAAAAAAAGAAGGAAGAAAAAACTAAGGGAGAACTTTCATCCTACCCCAAATTGATAACACCTCTGCCAAGAGACAGACTGTGATAGGAAAGATTCCTGCCTGGAATGATTATTCTGTATTTGACAGGTTTCACATTTTTTCTCTTTTTCTAAAGCATCTGATCCTGCTTGCAGTAGACTGGGTAGAGGAACCATTAACCTTAAAGGCACATTAATTCCTACAATTTTAAAGAAATACCTGTGACAAACTGTACTAAAGATAATAGATATGTGCTTTCATCCAAACCAGCCAATAGAAGTAATCTTGTCCAAAAATAGCCATTTGAGCTTATTCAGGATTGATGAACAGGAGATAGACTTGACCTTACAACAAAAAGTATTCTAAAAATCAATTATTTTCTAGCTGCATACATTTACATGGACTTGTAGTACTTTTGTTTTCTCTTTCAATTTAAAATATTAGCCAGCACTTCAAGCATTTAGTTGGTCATGCAAGAGGTTTCACAAGTTGTTACAGCAAACTTAAGTGCCTTTTTATTTCTTTTTATCAAACCATATGCATCTCAGATGAGAGTATAGGCTTGCTTAATAGGAAATATTTCAAATATTCAAATTATAAGTTTTGTAAAGAAACCTATAAATAAACATACAATACTTGATATACCAATTGTCTTGATTTGTTTCAGAGAAACATTTTTCTCATCTTTTGACACATGAAAGTATTAAAAATATTTTTTTTCTGGAAAAGAACGTTATAACTTCCAGCTGGGTATTGTTAATAAAATTTAATGTTCAATAATACTTAAAAAAATGTTTCTGCACAGAATCAATTTTCAGATATATAATTTCAATTTCTTATTTATCTTAGAATTTCTAGTTCTCCTAAAGCAATCCCAGAAGTAAAACAGCAGCAGCATTTAAACCAATAATTGCTTGATTTTGAAGTGCCCTTATCAAAAAACTTATAATCTTTTAGATTGTTTGAACTTTCTGGAACAGCAGTTTGAACCAAAGGCTGGGTATTACAATTAGGTCTCCCTGCCACAGGTTGACAAAAAACGTAAAACAGAGAAAGGAACATAAAAAATGAATAGTGAAGGAATTAAGACAGACATAATAACTAACAGTGTAATAAGAAGGAAAAAAAGGCTGAGGAAGACATTCCCATTACAAATTACTCATGATGCTTCAGTCCATCCAGTTTCCTTTAATAACTCAATACTTCATAGCAACAACAGTTTTATTGAAGAATTTCTTAATAAAGGGGGAATACAAAATTGTTTATCCCTTTGTTTCATCTGCTCTTATCCCCCTACCAGTCACCTGCAAATACAATAAGGCCTATCAGTTCTTCAAAAGGCAACACTATCAAAGGAAATGTGTTGCCAGGATTATTAAGGCCACACACCAGTTTTCACCTGAGATCAAATCCAGTTTCCCCAGACTGTAATTCTCCTAAGCTCCCATTTTATACTGTAAGAACACTCCACACAGGTTTTATAGGAGATACAGTAAATTCATTTCTGCCATAAACAAACTGCAGCCAACAGGATTAGGCTCAATATTCAATGGCTCTGAAGAGATCTTTAAAAATGACTGATCTCAGACCAGTTTACTGTTTTAAAAACTCTTCTACTTGGGAGATTAGATTCAACTTCTAACAAGAAAAAGAAGTAATTCTTGAATACTGTAATTCTATGTTAGCTGCAGGAAAAAACTAGAATCAACTCTCCTACAAGACAATTTACCCTGAAGATAATGAAGTTTCTTTCAGGAGCAGAACTATTTTAGAAAGATTTTTAAAAATGAGCAACGCAGTGAGATGAGTTAGCACTTCAGACAAGAAATTAAAATGTCCTGATGAATAAAGGGGCTGTTTAGCCATGCCCTAAGAAGCAGCATTTCTGATATCCTTGAGATACAGAATTTCAAACAAGCGGGTGATTTCCTATCATGTTATACCTAACAATCACCAACATATCCAGGTTTTCATGGAAACAGCATTAGTATGAGCAAACAAGACTTTGATGTGAATGAAGAGATATTTATCCAGAGGATATGATGTACTTGAATTTGTTTGGTCTAAAAAACAAGGAAACCAAAAGCAAAACAAAACACAGCCCCAGTATTTATGTGTTTCAGTAATTATTTTAGACAGACATATTTTTCATTTAGACTTTTAAGATGCCCTCAGAGCAGTTTAATTGGATTTTTGACTTTGTCCTATTTTAAAGTTGACCTCTAGATTTGAAAGGGCTTATCAAACAAGAAGGAAATCAAAACTATATAAATCCAATCAGAAATAAAAAAATTCTACTATTTCCTTAGAGAATAAGCAGGAGAACACTCAATTTTTCATACACGTAAAAGATGGTCAAAAGCTGTTGACAAGGACCAGAAGACTGAGATTAAAAAACCCACACACACATAATGAAAAGAAGCTTCATTTTCAATCCAGGGGACAATTCCACAGCAGAAACCTATGAGGCTTAAAAGAGATATGAGGAAACTCTGTCTTGCCTAGAGTTCTTACCCAGGACCCAGGTACTGTGGAACAGTCTTCTTTCTGTAAAGAAAGAAAGAAAGGTGGAAGCTTAACCCTTGCTTTATCCTGGTGGCTTAAGTATGAAAGAGTGAGCAGGAAAAACATTTCAGAGGTGTGTGGCTACAGAACAATGCCCAGCATTTCTCACACAGGCTGTACATGTTCCATGTGCAATGAGTTGGATGCTCAATCTGGGACTGATCTCTTTGGATTGCACTGATAGGATTGTTTGTACACGGATCTGGAAATATTTGCTTTGCTGGCTAAAGGTTGTACACTTGGATCTGCACATGTACATTACATAGAATTCATTCCAATCCTGTCATGTTTTCCACATGTGCATTTCAGATGTCCAGCATAAAGCTGATCTATGTAGACGGAACATGTCCAGGATCTTCAAACATGTAAAAGATCAGAGTGCAGCTACCTCCTTCAACAGAGTTGACAACCTAGTTTGTCAGATGAGTGACTGAAACCTATAGACCCTCTATAACTAAATTTACAGGCAGAAAAAAAACCCCACATCTGTGAAAGTTAGCCCTAGTCTATGTATATATAGACATACGACATTGTCTGTACTTGTCTATAACTTCCTATCCCAGCTTTCATTCACTTACATGCTTTATGAACAGCCATAAAGTATCTTTTTTAAAAATAAGCATAATTACAGTTCTTATTGGCAATTTTGGCATATTTGAAAAAAAAAAGACATATTCCATCTTGGTTTTAGAAGCTAATACCTTATGCTATTACAAGTCAAAAAGTTGCATCAGCACTTTGATAATTTTCAGGAACTTGTCACCTAGTGTCATGAAATTTCCTCTCTGGATAGAATTTATATTTAGATAATAGGATTATATTGGCTTTGATTTCTCTTTTTTTTGAAAAAAAACTTGACATTTTAGTTTCTCTACATCACAATTCATGAATCAGAGTCTATGCTGCTACCCAGTTGCAAGACCACACAGGAAATAGAAGCATATAGTTAAACAGAATTAAGATGGCAAAATAAGGCTCCTCAGGTCTTCTAGTAAGTGTTCCTGGGAGCACTTGGAGGTACTAGCAGTGCACAGGAACTTGGAAGGATGCTCTTTCCAACTGCTTGTTAATAAATGCTGCTTTTCTACGCGAAGTGAAACATTTTTGAACGCGCACGCTCACCGAATGGCACAAAGTAGAGCCACAGTAAGAATTTAATTCAGTCAGAGAAATGTGATCTCTATTCAGGTTTCTCTCTTTAAAGCTGTCTCATTTTCAAAGCTACTTCTTGCAACTGCAGATCAACCTTAAGAAAAGGAGACACAACATTTAACAGGCATTT
>WBNQ01076174.1:0-13514 GCA_013401375.1 Spizella passerina
CACACAAGACTCTTCTTGGGCAGTCTGGGCAGGGGTATTGGAGAACAGGGATGGGCAGGGATCATCTTGGAGCTGTGTCATGGGATGGACTGGGATCCAGGAGGGGCTCTTCCCAGGACCCACAATTATCAAGAGATCCTTACCATTCTTCACTTGGATTGCTGAGCCTTGGCCTTGGAGATGGACCACAGCTGGCTGCAAGGGAGAGCACAGGGATTGAGGATTAATGGGAAGCACTGTGCCAGCCCACAAAAATGCCCCCCCAAAGCTGGGTTTTTCCATGGAAAGATCAACCCACCTGGATGTCTCTGGAGCTGGCCTTGTCTGTGGCACCTGCAAAAGGCAATTCCACATCATTGAGGAAGGTTGAGTGAAAAATCCCATAAATAAAACTTCTTTTATCCCAAAATAACCCCTAAACTCCCTCATAAATATTTTTTTTACCCCAAAATAATCCTTAAAACCCCTCATAAATAAATTTTTTCTTTACTCCAAAATAACCCTGAAGCCCCACATAAATCACTTTTCTTACTCTGTAATAACCACTAAACCTCCATTTTAACAGAAGGAGGGATATGAGGTGCAGGTAATATTAAAATATATAAAACAGAAATATTAAATACTAAAAAATATTAAAAACATAGAAGGAAGAAAAAGACTCATCCTATATTTCCCTAGTTTATTCCTGGCATTTCTGTCCAGCCATTTCTGAATTTTCCGTCAAAATTCTTCATTATTCTTCAGTTTCCATAAGAAGGAAAAACTGCACAACCCATTCCCTGATCCACAGCAGGAATAAAACCTCTTGGCTGCCAAGCTGCCAAGTTTCCCTCTGCAGGTCATCCACTCCATCTGCCCTCCCTGGGAGCCAAACCCTAATTAGGGATAAGATACCTGTGGCAGCACAACACGGAGCTGAGGGGCTCCTGCTGCTCCTGGCCATTCAGAGCCACAGAATCCCAGAAATCCAGCATGTTTTGGGTTGGAAGGAACCTTAAAGCCCATCCTCCTGCCATGGCAGGGACTCCTTCCATAGGTTGCTCCCAGGACACGGCCCAGCACACCCCAGTGCTGCTCCAGGCCCTGGTGCCATCACACTGGGACACTCTGGTGGCATCTCCAGCATTCCCACTGCCCAGCCCGGAGCAGAGGGCACGGATGGATCCTTACCTGAGGGGCCCTGCAGGCCGGGGGGTCCCTGAGGGCCCGGGGGGCCAGGGGGGCCGGGCGGGCCCATGACGGTGGTGCCTGGAATGCCGGGGATGCCGGGAATGCCGGGGGGACCCTGCGGCCCGGGAGGCCCCGGTGGCCCTTGGGGACCGTTGGGCCCTGGAGGACCAGCCTTTTTACCTGGAAAACACAAGGACAAGCCTCACTGGGGCTGCAGGGAATGGCAGACTGGGGATGGATCACTCCTGGCTCAGCACAGCCGGGGTGGGGGTCCCGTGGCTCCACGCCATGAGGCACCACAATGCTGCCAGCAGGGCAGGATCAGCCCTGGTGGGAATCAGGCTCCTGCAGGCTCCTTCCTGGTGGGAATCACACAGAAACGAGGCATGGGGGCTCTCCAGGGCCTCTCAAGGGATGGAGGCTCAGGGTCACTCCACTCAGCATGCGGTCACTCCTCAAGTCCCATGCCCTGGGGCTGGTCACATCCCTACGGACCTGGGATCATCTCTGGATGCAGTCAGGATGCTCCCACATTCCAACGCACCCAGCCATGGCTGGGCTGCTCTGGACCACACAAATCACTCTGCAGTTACTCAGTTTGCTGGGTTTTGATGGAAAACAGGGATAATCTTTCCTACCTGTTGCACATTAGGACTGGGAGATGATCCCCATGGCTTGGTCTCCTCCAGAGGGCAGTTCAGAGCTGAGCTCCAGCTCTTCCCCAGCGTTGCTGGAGGAGCCCCTGTGCTGCTTGTGCCTCAAAATAATTCAATATTTTGGGCTTTGGATGGAGAGAGGGCCTTGGGAAGGACTAACCCCATCCAGGGGATGGAAACATGGGGGAATTGTTACAATCCCAGATCCCAGACTGGTTTGGGTTGGAAAGGACCTTAAAGCCCATCCAGTCCCACCTTCCACTATCCCAGGCTGCTCCAAGCCCCATCCAGCCTGGCCTTGGACACTTCCAGGGATGGGCAGACACAGCTTCTCTAGGCAACCTACCCCAGTATTTTACCAGGCTAGTGGTAAAAATCTTCTTCCCTACCATGATCTTCAAACACCTCACATGTCCCAAGGAAGAGAAATGACATAACCACACCAGGAATGACTCCTACATACAGAGAGTGGGATGAAACAAACTCTGCAGGGAAAGCCTGGTCCCTGCTCTCCTGATTTTCCATGTTCCTGACAAATTGATGTTCGTTTGATGTAGTTTTTAAAATGCCACTTTGGAACAGCTTTTCTGCCAAGGAACATAAACAGAGCAAAATCTCTTCAATTGCTGCCACAAGGTCCCCAGTAGGACAGAATTAAATTCATATTTAGATGACAGCAGCAGTTGGGATATGAAATTATAGTTGTTGGAATAGTTTCTGAGTACATTTATGTACTTGTTTCTCTGCTAATATCCATCCTTGTAACGGACAGAAGTGTGAGGAAAAATCCATCTGTTTTAGCACAAGACTGGGAATCTTTGGATGGCCACTAGCCAGGAGCAAGGACATCAGGGTGGGACAGCTGTGGACATAATTTAAATGTGCAGAAAATGAAGTTAAAGCAAGCAGGAGTGAGTAAAGCCACACCGGTATCCTACAAAAAGTGGGAAAAGGCTTCAGGGAACAAATCTCCACAGCAGTATTCCTCTCCAAATTAGCAGCCAAGACATCCTACCTGAGCTGGCCACAATCCAGACCTCCTCTAATCCAGTACTTCTCTTCAGGATGATGGCCTGCTTTGGAAATGATCACCTTGAACCACACCCATTGTCCCAACACCAAACTCCTCTCACTGACATACCTCCAGGCCATCCCAAGGGAGGATTGCAGACAGGGAGTTGGGAATGCTGCTACTGTCTCTCCAGGCTTCCCTTCCCAAGAGGGATGCACATGACAGCTGGTTTAACTCATCTGCCTCCAAAATCTGCTCTGCTACTCAGGGAGCTGTTGCTTGAGCAGTGACACAATCCCTCATCCCAGCCACACATTTCTGTGCCTTTCCCTCCTTCGAGGCACTTCAACCATTTCTCTGCATTAACAAACCTCACAAGACAAAAGATATTCTGTTTATTATCTGATAGCTCCTATATCAGGTCTCCAAGGAGGGTCCCAGCACCCGAATCCCAGCCTGCCAAATCCCCCATGTCCATACCCACGGGCTCTGAAACTCAGAGCAGGCAGAAGCAGGGAGTTCTCCATAATCCTCACTCATCAAACAATGTACTGGAACTCTAAAAGGAATTAAATGTGACAATACCATAAAATTAAACTACTTTATACAGCTGTATGCAATCCAGCTCCATGAGATCCTCCTGCCCCTCTGGAATTGCTCTGGAGGCTGCAGCCATCAGTTGTTATTTGTGGGGCTGATTGAACGTGGGCTGAGCTTTGTTAGGACAAACTTCCCCAACAAAATTTTACGCTGCTTCTCGGGGTAAATACAAACGAAGTTGCTAAGTGTGGCCTGTTCCCACCTCTCAGCTGTGGCTCTGGAGTTTGCATCCAAAGATTAAAGCCATTTGATGTGCAACTGCAGTGTACAGACATGGAAAACGTGACTACTCGGATCCTTGGACTTGCTCAAACTCCTGGAAGCAAATGTGGAACCCTGTGTGTGGGACCCTAAGTGTGGGACCCTAAGTGTTCCCAGCAGTCCTACAGAAACAAGGATGGCATCAGGAACCCCCCAAACAGGGCTGCCTGAATAACCCAAATCCCAACAATCCACTGCAAACTGCCTGAGGAACATCACAAAATCCACAAAACCTTGAGGGCTCAGCAACACTCAGAAGGGGCTCATAAAATGATAATTTGGAGGTTAAAACAAGGAAAAGCAGAATGCAAAATGTGCTCATGCTGAGTTTGGTGGGTCTGAAGGAGAATCCAAGCTGCAAGTTGGCAGGACTGGGATGAAAGCCAAGACTGGAAAACAGCAACAGCTCCTGGTATTTGGTACTGACTCAACTCAACTCTTCAATTGGAGAATCTTCAGGATTAGTTCTGTACAACGTAATTAACTTCTTTCAGTGTTTAAGGAAGTTTTAAGGGGTGCTTGTGGGTGTTATTCCAGCCTTTCCTGGAGAGGGAAGCTGCCATTGGTTTCTCCTTCGTGTTGGCCAAAGAGAATTCACAAAGCACAGAAAGGAAAATTCAGTTACAACTCAGACTTACCCTTTTTCTTGTTTTTCACTGAACTTGGACCTACAAAAGGGAAAAGAAGAAAGAAAATTAGTGAAATTCAGTGATCATTTCATCAGAGAAAATCCCCATTGCCATTTTATTTTCCAAGTGGACAATGGATGTATTTGTGGCCCATGCAGCAGCACAGGAATGGTCTCAGCTGAGAGCAGTAACCCAAATTTCAGAGCATCACAGTTGTGGTTGGGATTTGAAGGAACCTTTAAAGATCATCTGGTCCAACCCCCTGCTGACTCCTTGTGAGCCAAGTTGTTTAAAAATAAGAATAAAACACTAAAAAACCACAAAAGCAAAGAATTATTCTGAACTGGCTGTTTGAAACAATGGGAACCCAAATCTCCTGAGCACAGAGAGAAAATATTTACAGTGAAGCTGAGAAATGACAGGACTTTGTGAGCACAGTCTGAAGTGTGAAACATGTTCCACTGCTTCCCCAAGAATTCATCATGTATGGGAATTAACTTCAAAAATCCCCAAATACTCCCTTGCTATTCATCAGGAAAATCCCTCTAAAACCTGGGGTTTAGCACAGCAATGACTGAAATCACCTTTAACTGAAACAAAATTATAACCAATTGAAAGTAATGAGGTTGCTTTGAGTCTGAGGGGATGGGGAAAGGTAAACTCCCAACAGAAAAGCCATTTTCCTAGGGATAGGTAGAAGAAAGACAGGAAAAGGACCAGAGAAATTACCCATCAACTTTACTGATGCCTTTCCCACTGGAATATTGATTTTCCCACATTGTGCTGTTGGGTCATAGGAAAATGATGGTATTATCTATAAAAGGCATTATCTGTAAAAGACATTACCTATAAATGGGAGATAATATAATTTATATAATTTAAGGGAGTAATTCCTCTCTGTGAGGGTCTGGCACAGGTTGCTCAGAGAAGCTGTGGCTGCCCCAAACCTTGAAGTGTCCAAGGCCAGGCTGGACAGGGCTTGGAGCAACCTGGGATGGTGGAAGGTGTCCCTGCCCATGGGGATGAATGAGCTTTAAGATCCTTCCATCTAAATGATAACTTCTGCTATTTCACTATTTTAAATAATATTTTATACTATTTTTTTATAATATTCACAGGTTGGACAACACATGAATTCCTAACAATGCCATCCCAGTATACCACTAGCGAGCCACACCAAATTGCAAAACTTTTTAGGCTGGACAACCAGGCTCCTGATTCTGCACTTCTGAGCCCCACCAGTCCTCATTGTAGCCACCAGCCACTGAACAACATTAGAAGAGTGGAAAAAAAATCCCATTTAAAAATCCCAGCCCATCCCAACCCAGCGAGACGCGAGCGGCTGTGCCTCGGCAGCCCTCGGAGTCACGAGAGTTTATTTCATGTTCCATAGATCCCACCATTAGCACCAGAACCAGAGTGAAAGTACAAATAGCTGTGGCCAGCCAGACACATTTGGGCTGGCTGGATCCAATTAGCTTCAAAGATGACTGGGAGGAATGAGAACCACATGGGATGTCAATGTTCGCAGTCTATATTACAACACACGCATCTGTTCCAGGCACGACAGAGAGAGATGTTATGGATCTGCAAGTGGAGCTTTCGACAGACACAAAAGTATTCCTGACACGAGGGGGGAAAAAAACTCAGGATTATTAAGCTTGGGAGCTTCTGAGTCTNTCCCATTTAAAAATCCCAGCCCATCCCAACCCAGCGAGACGCGAGCGGCTGTGCCTCGGCAGCCCTCGGAGTCACGAGAGTTTATTTCATGTTCCATAGATCCCACCATTAGCACCAGAACCAGAGTGAAAGTACAAATAGCTGTGGCCAGCCAGACACATTTGGGCTGGCTGGATCCAATTAGCTTCAAAGATGACTGGGAGGAATGAGAACCACATGGGATGTCAATGTTCGCAGTCTATATTACAACACACGCATCTGTTCCAGGCACGACAGAGAGAGATGTTATGGATCTGCAAGTGGAGCTTTCGACAGACACAAAAGTATTCCTGACACGAGGGGGAAAAAAACTCAGGATTATTAAGCTTGGGAGCTTCTGAGTCTCTCTGGGGTTTGCATCTGTTCGCCTCCCGAGAGCAGGGGGGGATCTTTTAATTGGAGCGCAGAGCTGAAGCTTCTGATACAGCAGAATTTCCCTTGCTTCTGCTCAAAATGGGAAGTTCATGAGCTACTGCTCCATTTAGGCTAAAATGGTAATAAATTACTGGGTCTAAGCTGAGGGCCACCAAAATTTCAGATCAGTATTCCTCTCAGGTGCTGAGGTTTTGAGGCATAAGGCTTGAAAACTTGCCTAGATGTGCAGAGGAGAAAAATGGTAATTAAAAAATCCTTTCTGCCAGGGTTTTCAGAAGCCACAACCCAATATTTAAACATTAAACTTGTTATAATATTTTAAAATACTTTTCAAAATATTTAAGTTAGTTAAATGCAGTGGTTAAACACATAGATAGTATCATTATAATATCATGGATATCCCATTCCCTGGAAGTGTCCGAGGCTCGGTTGGATGGGGCTTGGAGCAACCTGGGATAGGGGAAGGTGTCCCTGCCCATGGCAGGGCAATGAGGTGAGTGTTAAGGTCCTTCCCACCCAAACCAATCTGGGATTCCATGATATATCTGACCTACTGATTACCTCTTAATTGATGGTTAAATACCTGCAAGTTATGCAAACCATTTATTTACTGTGGCTTCATGCAGCCCTTGATTCCAAGGATGGCCTAAGAGAAAACTCTGCTTTTTTTCCACTCCAAGATGTGGATCACAGGTGTATCCACTGTGATCCTTCACTGTCCAGGAGTATAAAAAACAAATTACAGGATATCTTCTGCTGCTCCAGGGTCTACAGATCTGCCACCTTCATGGAGAAGGAAACTCAATTGACTTGAAGAACTTGTGACTGATCAACATCTCCCACATCTGATTTCAGGGAGTTTGCCATGATGCAGTTGAGGATTTATTCCAGTCTCAATGGGATCTGAGAGCAACCCAACCTCTCAGCTGTTCCCTGGCACCTCTTTTCCCTTCTTTTTAAGTGTGCACCTTTCTGCTCCTGATGAATCCCTTTCCATATCCATCAGGAATGTCCCAGAGATCCAGGTGGTCCCAGCTGCCAGGAGTGAATGTGACAGCCACCCAAGCACAGTTATTCTTCCTGACTTCTGTCCTTCTTCCCACTAATCCCACTTCTCCCTTTCCACATGCTGCCTGTTCTCCCTTGAGGCCAAACCAGGCCCAGACCTTGGGAATTCCATCTCCTTCTACTTTTCCCATCTTTCAACTGGAATTAAATATATGTTTAAACTCTGATCCCTCCTTGAAGGAGTTGTCAGCTCTGTTCACCCCCTTGTTTAGGGGGAGGGAAGTTGGCCAGAGCTGTTATACAGAAATGGACTGGGAAAGCAGGACAGGCTGGATGGCTTTGAAGGGTAATAAGCATGGAATGAGATTCAGTCATACAAAATATACAGTCCTATAAAGTATATATATATATAAATATATGGGAAATAATAAAGTGCTCTGGTGGATGCTGGAGGACACCTGCACATGCTCAGCTGCTGCTGCTGCTCAGCCAGGCAAGGCAAAAACACAATCCTAAAATGGGAATAACTCTGGAAAACATGGGGAAATCCTGCTGCCACTTAATGAAGGGTTGAGGTTGGGGAAATCCTGGGAACAGTGAAGCCAATCTGAATCATCTGATACAGAAAGATGAATTGAAATGAGAGGAATTCCACAGAAAAGATCCTGGAAGGAATAAGAAGTGGGTTCAGATGCAAACACCTCACTTGAAGCTGAGGGAAACCCTTGCAAGAGATGAGTTTTTGGTGTGCAAACCCCCAGCTGTGGCCCAGCCAGCAGCAGAAGACATCTCCCCAGGCTTCAGGGAGCAGGTTCCAGCCCCTGCTCCTGCAGCCATACCATCTGCTGGATCAATTCCAAGGCCTTCAGAAAAATCCCAGATGGTGATGCAACTCAAGGATATTACATGTGACATGTTTGCTCTCAGTAAGATTAATAGAGTTGACTTTGCCCCCCCTCCAATCTCTCTTTCTGCACGCTACACACTGCTATGATTTACTCTAAATACAGAAATATCCCAAACTTCTTTAGGACATCTGCTGATATAAATAGGATATTAAAAAAACCCTGCATTCCCTTATTAGCTGTGTGTGTGGATTAACAAGAAATAGTTTAAATTCCTGCCAAACAGTTCCAACTGGTTTTATGGATGGGAACAGATCTTTGTAATTATGCTGATTTTATATCAAACCTATAAAAGGCTGACCATTATAGGATTCAGCCAAACAAAGGACACACCTAAAGAGGTGCTGAACGTGCTGGAATTCCCAGTTGCCAAGAGCAGAAAAAAGCCATGGAATGCCACAAACATGTTTTAGCAGCACCATTTCATTCAGGACACAACACCAAGTAATGTCTTTAAGTTCTTCCAGTTTGGGAAAGGTACATGGCAGCAGCCACCAGTTTTGGGTATCCATCCATCCATCCATCCATCCATCCATCCATCCATCCATCCATCCATCCATCCATCCATCCGAGACTGTGCCAACCTGTTTTCAGCATTCATTTGGAATTATTGATCTTTCTCCTATTTCCCAGCACTGAGTTACTATGGAACATCCTAAATCTCTTCCCTAATTGTGAACCCTGGTCAGGGGACATGTAAGACCAGGTAATTCAACTGAGGTACCTCTGGGTTTCTATCTCCCCTCCATCCTGGGAGAGAAGAGGATGGAGGTACTGAGGAATTATCCTCATCCCAGGTTACAGACTAGAGACAAAATCCTGGTGATTAATGAGATGTTGGTGCAATCCAGAAACAACACACCACTTCTCACTCTTCCATAAAATAAACATTAAATCATTGAGTCACAGATTCATGGGATGGTTTGGGCTGGAAGGGACCTTAAAGCTCATCCAGTCCCACCCCTGCCATGGGCAGGGACACCTCCCCATCCAAGCCCTGTCCCACCTGGCCTTGGACACTTCTCAGGATGGGACAGCCTCAGCTTCACTGAGAAATCAATTCCAGCCCCTCACCAACCAGACAGGGAAGAATTTCTTCCACATGTCCAAAAACTGCCCCTCTTTCAGTTTGCACCCATTTCTCACTGTCCTCTCACAGCCATTCCTGATGAGGAGTCCCTCTCTGGCCGCCTTGTACATCCTTTCAAACACTGGAAGTGGTGGAGTCCCCATCCCTGGAGGTGTCCAAGGAAGGCCTGGATGTGGCACTCAGTCCCTGGGCTGGTGACAAGGTGGGGATCACAGCTTGGACTGGATGATCCTGAAGGGTTCCAACCTCAAGGACTCTGGGTTAAGTCCTGCCCATCAACCAACCCCTCTATCCCTATTTTACCAATACCAAAGGCAGGAAAAACAGTTTGGGTGTTCCTTGAGATTCCAGGTGATGATGAACCTCCTGCCATCCGAGATGTCAGTTTTCCCAATGAACAAGAAACCTCCAGAACTCAGCACTTGCCTTTCCAGCACTGGTGCAGTGACATTCATTTCATTCTCATGGGCAGAAGAAATGTAAAGCTTTTCAAATATTTTTAAGTGTGGGGTTATTAATGCCAGATTCCAGTGGATTGGGGAAAGCTCCCAACACATGCCTAATCTAGAACATGTGGTTTCGGGGGAGGTTTGGAACCAATATGTTTTCAACATTTTCAGGAAATTTGGTCTATCCAGATGAAAGCTTCTTGGACCCTACTGAACTATCAGTCAGTGATACAAACACTGAAACAAGAGGAATATTTTCCCTTTTCCCTGAAAAAGAAAGTGCTTCGTTACCAACTCCAGAGAAAGCATTGGGTCTGCTGAGTGCAGCTTTGGGATTATTGCTGCAGAATATTTAGAGAATATGATAAATGATAAATCTAGGAAAACATCCCAGAAGTAAATCACATCCTGTGCTATGAATTCTGGCACATCTTCCCAGGGTGGCTTTTTGAGAAGGAAGGGAGATCCTCTGCTGAGAGTGGAGGAAAAGTGCTGCCCACGCTTACAGGAACCAAAGCCAGGGTGTGAACCAGAACTAACTTCAACAAATCTGAACACAGAGAATATGTTGGGTAAGGGAATGGGGAGAGAATCCAGAAACAAAGCAGGGGAAGGATGAAACAGCACTGTGGGATGTGTGAGTCCATAGGGCAGAGCCCAGGGCATTCCAGCTTTCCTCAGCCACCACTTTTCCTTCTCTCCCTGCTTTTGTTTCAACCTCATTTTAAAACTCCTTAAAATTCACGTCTGAACACAGCCACCCTTAATGGTCTTTGCCTGGTCACACCTTAAATCAAAATGCTCCACAACAGCCCCACAAGCCAGAGCTCCGTCCCTGCCCCTGTCCTTCATCCAGTGGGATCTTGGTCCCATGCCATTCCCAGAGTCACCAAAGGGCCATCCCAGCCCGCTCCACCTGCACAACACTGAATTCCAGGAGTCTTTGCTTTGTGTTGCCCTGTCCCACTGTGGAGTGAGAGCTGCTGAGTCCCCAGAAATGTCTTGGGGACAGTGACATTTGTGACCCTCTAGCCTTGTGCTGGACAGCCCCAGCTCAAAGCCAGTCTCCACCAGCCTGGGAGATCAAGGACAGTTTGCAGCTCATTTTGGACTCTTCTGAGGCACTCCCTTGGCTCCATGCAATTTTTGAGGCAATTCTTCATCTCTTTGATGGACTTTCCATGTGCCTCCAGGGGAAGAGTCCTGCACTGAGGTCACTCCTGGGGCTGCTTGGCCACAGGGTGTGAGAGGAGCTCGTGTCCCAGCACCAAGGGCTGGGAATCATCTCTCATGTGGTGGCTTAGGGATGAGAGTGGCCTTTGCTGCCTCCCTGCTCCTCTCCTCACATTCCACCAAAGGACAAACCTCCATCCATGTGTCATCCAGATGAGCAGATGCTGCTCCAGGAGCTCCATGGATCAGTAGCCTGCTCCCTCCCCATTCCTCTGATCCCAAACACCAGCCCCCAGCTCAAGCTCATCGGGCTGAAAACAAACGCAGGGAAGTCACAGCTCATCCCTGGAATCCCTGGAGAGACACGAGATGCCAGAGAGCCACAATCTCTCTTCTCAAACAGCTTCAGACCACGTAAGATCTCATCAGGAACAGGGGGTTTTTTGCTGTTGAGAAAGTTTTTTTTCTCCTGCCAGTACTCAGAGATTTTTGCTTGGCTTGACAAAACCCAGGACTCCTTGGGCAATCATTTGGTGAAGCTCCTAAGGGCAGTTAAACTCAAATTTACAGATAATGCCAATAGTGGCAGGAGGCTGTGATGCAGTTTACTCTGGTCTTTAATCACATTCAAGGGAAAAAAAACTGATTATTGCAGATGATCAGAATCAAAGTGTGAACAGGAGACAGACCTAAGGGACAACCACTCATCAACTTGATTTTAGCTCCAGGTAAAGGTCAAAAGGAAAGGACAAAAGGAGCAGGATGAACTAGTTGTGCTCATGCATTCCACAGGATTTTCCACCTTCAGGAGGATGATGGGACTCAAAGGGCACCAGGTGCTGTTTGAAGGGAGGTGCTGGAGCAGGTAGAGCCTCACCAGCCCTGTGTACCTCCTTCCTAAGGGCTTTTTGGCATGAGGAAAAATACAGGTGCAGGATTGTAGGAGAACGAGGATGGAACAGCACCTGTCCTTTAGAGGTCTGTCACCTCTGTCACAGTGCTGGTCCCATTTAGGAGAGGCTGGATCCATCACCTCCTAGGGTTCTCTCTCTCCACCCCACAACCTCAACTCTGCTCTCCAAGAGCCAGAGCTCTGCTGAAAATCTCTCCTCACTTCCTTGAGCAAGGCAGATGTGTCCCTGCTCACAGAAACGGGAATTTCCAANACTCCAGAGCCACTGTTGCTGGCAAAATCCTCCTGCACTGCCTCCTCAGAAACACAAAAAGCCAATCAAACAGAAATCTCCACCCTCCTCAGCTCTGTTCCCACATCACCAACCCCAGCCAAGTTCCTGGGGTTCACACCAGAACCTGTGGCCATCATATTTCATTTTCCACCCTCTGGCTGGCTCTGGAAGGAGGATGTGATGTGCCTTTTGTTTCCCTTCAGGCATTTCGGTTGGATTCCAAGCACAGAGCTGACAAAGAACATTCCCAGTTCTAATTCGAGGATCCCAAGGCTTTTTTTGGCTGCTGGCTGGAGTCACCAGGCTGATTTTCTATCCACCACTGCACCCTCTTGCTTCCTTTATCAATCCCACATATTTAAATCCAACAATCTGAAGCGTAGCGTTACAGCTGTGTTTTTATTTTGTTTGTTTTATTCGGTTGTTGCCTAACACAAAACACTCTGACATTTTCAGTCACATCCCACTAAGATAAACAACGAACATATGTCATGAATTCCAGCAGAAATGATTCCCAAGTGGGGCAGCAGCAAGGTTTGAAGTGGGAGTACGAGAGGCTCTCCCGAATTGTTTGCTGGATGTTTGGAATGAGCCCTTCCCGTGGTTATCCATAAGGAACCGAGGGCAGGTGGGAGGAAACCTCTCTGACAGTCTCACCCCTGCAGAACTTGATGTGTTTTCCCTCCTCCCATCCATAATCCTGCCTAATTGGATGGAAAACCTCCATGGCATTGAGCAGCTGCCTGAGAACTGATGGATTAATTAGAAGGAAAAATGCAGGATCTATATCCAAGGATCTGCCCGTATGCATCCACATGTACTTACAGCTGGATGAACCTTAAAACAGGGAAAAAGGAGGAAAAAATAGGGGGAAGAAGGAGGAAAAAGAAGGAAACCCAAGAGAGACCCCATCACTCTTGTGAGGATTGGATTAATTTGATAAGAGGGAAAAAGAAGGGAAAAAAATGGGAGAAAAGGAATCCCAGGAGAGACTCTGCCACTCTTGGGAAGCTCAAGTGAAGTCCCTGCAGCAGCTGGGACACAGGGAATGCTGCCTGGCTCAGCCAACCCTTGCATTTATCCATTGAAAGCAATTAAGGCACTTCCCCAAATCCTGCTGGAATTAGTGGGATCAGATATGACTCCAACAATGTCTCCATACATCACAGCCAACAAAGCCCTCATGAAAACATTCAACCCCAGCCTCATTCACAGCTTTTTCCCCAAGGAATTCCTCACTGGAGAGCTCTGCAGCTCTGGGCTGGTGCAGCTGCTCTGTG
>WBNQ01076294.1:3363-14757 GCA_013401375.1 Spizella passerina
AAAAAAAAAAAAGGAAAAGGAAAAAAAAGAAGAAAAAAAGATAAAAAAATCTCTGTATACACATTATCATAGAAAAAGATTGCCCTGCAGCTGCTCCACTCCAGATATATTAACAGCTCTGGGATTCAAGAAACCATTGTAAAAGCATATGCTTAAAGCCATCAGAGTGACCGCAATGGACTTTTTCATTAACAACAAGATCACAGAGGAAGAATTTATTCAGGCGGAACAATTAAAAAGCATGGAGCTGCAATAAATGGGAATGAGACTTCAACTCTTTCTCTGCCTCTGTCTTTAGGACTCTTTCTCCTTTCCTGGCTTTCTCTTTTTTCCTCCTTCTCTCTTTCTCTTGTTGTTCTAATCCAGGGCTCCCAATGGTCTGGCATAACATCTTCCCTTGAATTAGCATTCCCATTCCCCCGGGAGGGCTGCTGTGGTGATGACTAAGGGAAGGGGTGATAAATGTTAACAGAAACACTTTTGCAGAGTGCTGATTTTTCTGTTTGTAAAGCATGCACCTGCACAAAAGATGCCGAGTGAGAGAAAATAACTCCATCTCGATGGGCGACAAGCGCACCCGGAGACACACACTCACTTAACATACATTACAGGGATGCCCTGTAGTACTATCACACTGGGACTTGTATGGCAGAGCAGGAAGAGGGAGAGGAGAGGTGCAGAGTGGAGGGGATGTTTGCTTTGGGGTTAAGGGTGCGGCTCAGGTTTTGTATCACTGCCATGTAGCCCCATCACCCCTTCCTTCCATGACCTTGTGCATCTCTCTTGCTTGTTGTCTCAGTTTGTCACCATCAGTGTGGCTCATCAAGTGAGGGTGGACGGCTGGAGCTAAGGGAATTTGAGTCCCTGAATATCAGCCACACTCTAAGGATGCATCTTTTCGGGACAGTTCGGTTCATTTCTGAATCCCCACATTTTTACATGTGGAATTTTTGGGGAAGGAGGGAGCCCATAGGTGATAAATTGGACACAGGGGTGGCTCCAGTGCCTGCAGGGTCTGTACATGGAGATTAAGATGAGCAACTAGAGCCTTGTCCCACCTGAATCTGCACTCCACTCCACTCCTGCCCCACACCTCGAGCCCTAACACAGACACATATCAGTACAGCTCCCATCGTATCACCTGAGTGATGAAAGAAAGGAGAGTGGGACTGTGGCCTCACACTGGGGTGTCCTCATCTTCAAGAGCTGTAACTTCTTAAATAAATGTGGTAGATTCTGTTTTGGTATTAGAATAAAAATGATAAATATGAGCAACACATCCACGTTTGATGAATTGCAGGGCTAAATGTTCTCATGCATATGTCTGAACCACTTCCTGAGTCACCCACTCTTGGCAACATCTACTTTTGGGCTCTCTATTATTCATGGCCACACTGTATTTGCAGCATTTTTAGCTGAATGGACAAAGTAAGGCCATGGACATTTTCTGGGAGAAAGGTCAGTGCACTCCCCATATTGTAAAATCAGAAAAAAAGTAAAAAATTTGTTCAGGCCAATGATGGATGCAGAGAAACCTGGGAGAGGTATGGTTTGTTTTTGATTGCAGCTATGATAAGGACTTGGTCTAAGAATATTACATTACAGGGGCCTACTAGGCTGCCACAAACTTCGGATTAGTTTGGAAGCCAGTGTCCAATTATTTTATGATAGTAATGAATTTTGGTCTTTTTCTGGAATTACTATTGTAAACAATTATATTATAGAATTGGGGGAAATACTGATTATTTTTTTCCTCTGTATATGAGTCACCTACATTAAGAACAAGCAATGGAGGTAGTTTTACAAATTAACTTATTGTAAAAATCGTAAAAGTAAAGAAGGCTAAAACTTTCCTTTAGTCAAAGTTCTTGGAGTACTTCATCCCTTCTTTCAGACAGGGTTGGAGACGGTGTATACAACCTGATTCTGCTGGGTTTTGATGAGGTAGAGACTCAGTTTCTCAGTATTGTTGTATATGTCTAAGAAGGAAGGAAGGAATATTTTTAATCTGTTTCCATCTCACCATCAGGCTGGTTCTTCACGAGTGATGGACATGGGGTAATAGGGAGATTACAGTACAACAAAGACCCAATCTCTTGCTACCTAGCAAGACAGGCTAATCACTCAGTTGGGACTGAACAGTCCAAAGTTATGGTGGGTGTTCTGACCCTTCCTTATGTGAAAAGTTGAAAGAACAAATTCAGAGCAAGCACTAGTTCATTGAACAGTTCCAGCCAGCAAATTTACTTTAAGATTCTTAATGGCTATGCCTAGCGCATTCCTTCAAAGGTTCTTGGGGAAAGTTGCATGGGCAGGTCTGTGACAGAACTGTCTGAGTTCTGAACTGGGCTTTCTAAGAAGAGAAGCCAGGGTGCCAGTCTCCAGGCTTCAAACGGCAGAACATGCAGTTGTGAGGTGTTGGTAACGACATCTAAATACCCTGCTCAGAAGGAGCTCCAATCTTTGACAAATAGAAAGCACTTTGAGCCAGAAAAGCCACTGACTTCATCCAGAGAAGGGAGGGGAAGAGAGGCAAAGGCAATGTTTAATTAGGAAGCTAATTTCATGACATCATGCCTCCTGGCCTTTATTCCATTAATGAAGCTGAAAGTAGGCCACAAACTACAGGGATTTATTCCTCCCTATTGGGACCATGTTATATCTGTCTGTCTGCTTGCATGGAAAATGCAACATCATTCCCAGTTGTTAACTTACTCCATAAACATTCACCATTCACTCCTCTTTTCCTGTACTCTCATTTGTACTGCATGCCTAATGCCCTGTATAAATTACCTCTCTCTGTATACTAATGCGGGCATATTTTTATTTTTTCTTATTATATTTCCTTAGAGCAATGGGCATAGGAAGAGTGGAAACAGCCACCTGTGAGGATTTACCTGTGGGCTAAGATCAGATTATAAGGGCTGTCTCCCAAGATACTGAGAGGTGCTGAAATAGAAATCGTGAGATGGGAGAGCAAAGAATTAGTGTTGGTTTTACCTGTATTGTGGGATGAATACTGAGGATCTGATAACTCAGCCCTTATGTGCAGGGGGAAGAGGGAGAAAAGGACAGTGAAAATTAGCTGGAAGCGTGCTTGGGATAGTGCAGACTAAAATGCCTCAAGACCTGGCTCATGCCCTGTCTCCAGGCTCCTGGTGTTTTATGATAGTGAATCTGTAGCGGTGCCTGTCTCCCCCTCTCCCCAGCGTCTGCTGCTCCCCACAGACAAGGCAGTGGAGCAGAAGGCATGTCTGCTCCATGCTGCTACAGCTCACAGCCCGGGGTCCTAACGCAACATGCAACAGATGCCAGGTCTGGTTCCTGCTGGAGCCACTCTCTGTCAAGACATTGGGAAAGGAAGCATCTTCAGCCCTTCTGCCAGCACTGCTGAGGCACTCAGCTGGGTTAGAAGGGAGCCGTGTCTGAAGTCAGCCCCGTATCAATCACCACAGCTCCTAAGACAGGACAGAGAAGGACATGTTTGGATAATATAAGTAAATAGCTCCAATGGCCAGCTGCCATGAGCAGGGGCAATGTCATCCCCTGCCCTTATCTACATGTTTGTGCTCTCTCTGCTGCACCAGCATAACACTCATCAGGCTTGAGGGTTTTATCGCAATCACAGAATCAGAGAATATCCAGAGTTTGGAGGGACCCACAAGGACCATTGAGCCCAGCTCCTCAAGAGCTCCTGAGGTGAGCCAGCTCATGCAGCTGACCAGGCCTGGGGTGAGACCCACGTAGTGTCAGACAAGCACCAGTGCCACCCTGAGAACAGGGCAGGAAGGAGTATTTGTATGCTGCCGCCAAGAAATGCTGTCCTGTGGATCTGCAGTGATGCTGAAGTCTTGGATCCCTTTCCCAGACTGCATAGAAACCAAAGTGAAAGCTGGGAAAGTAAGTAAACGCTGTCATGACAATACAGCATCTCAGCACTGAAAATTGTGCATTATAACCCAAAAAATGCAGTCTCTTAGATCAGGCATGTACCCATCCTCTGTGTCTGAACAGTACCAGCACACATTACACCAAGCCACTGCACAGGCCTGCTCAGCAATCAGCTGGGTATATTCATAGATGTTAAAGCCCTGAGGACTACTGTGATAATCTGCTTTGACCTACATAACATGGGCTGGAGAAATTCACCCAGTATTTCCTGGAGTGAAAGGAATTGTTCTTCCCAGAGTGATTCCATTCAAAGTAGGACTGAGTTGATTGCCTGTGTGTTTGTATGTGCTTGTGTTTAGCTATGCATTATGTTGTGTCTCTTTTTAATTCTTTCTCCATGTCCCGTTAGTGGCCTTTTCCCTTCTTCTGAATGCTTAAGCCCTTGAGGATTCAACAGTATTCAGAGGATTCAAAATTCAGAGTTGTGAGCATGACAACTAGAAATATCACCACAAAAATGTGTTTAGTTCACCCTGGAAGATAGGGCCATAACAGCATGTGTCATTCTCTGACCAACCACAGTGAAAAGCTGTGATTCAAATTTCAGATCTGCACCCATGATAATGGTTGAATAAACACTTTTGTTTGGTGCTTGACTGCTTAGGGACACCAGCAAACACTGATGAAGTCAGCAATGATGCTTTGTGTCACGAATTCCCTGTATACAGTGAAAAGGGACAGTCTCAGATAGCACAGTCAGAGCAGTCACATCTTGTCACAAGTTTCCTTTATGGTTGACACCTGTCTTTCCAAAGCAGAGCACTTTTCTCTGTCCTGCTCTGATTGTGGGATCAGCTGTCCCACACCTGCATGCAGCATGCAACACAGTGGCCCCAGATTTGGGAAAGCTCTGTGTTTCCTAAGCTGGCAGGCACCAAGGGATGTATTTAGGCTGATGAAAAATATTTCAGCTTGTTCAGGCTCTGGCCTCAGAGATTGTGTGAGTGATATTTGCTGATTGTACTTGATGCTTATGCAGAAAAGACTCTCTCCTTTGCAAGGATTGCATTGCCTTGAGAGAGTATGAGCTGGGTGCAGTCACCACTTACTAAGTGAAAGATGGAAGGACTGGTTTCTCCACACCAAAGTATCCCTGTGCATTACCTATTTTTCTAGGAAAGTCCTCTTTAAGCTGTAGCACAGAGCTCTATTCTTCTTTTCACAAAATATAAGCTACTTTTTTGACTTATGCTTACAAACTATCTTTAATGTAGGTACTGGCCTGCTGCTTCCTGGACCGAGTAAATTTACAGCACAGTGCTGTTGCTTCTCCTTTTTCCTTGGGCTTTCTTCTATCAGATGGAGGTGTCTCATTGACCTGTAGTCCACTGAGCATCAGTGGAAGTCCCAGAGCAGGAAAGATAACGCTGTGCTGTGTTGCCTTCTAGTGACAGCTTTTGAGCTGAATAATCCTTTTTACCTGGTCCCTGCCTCACATCAACCTTGACATGTAGGAGTTGATGTGAGGTAGGGATGTGGTAAAAAGGAATATTGGTAAAATAATCCTGTTAAAAATAAGGATTGTTGGTAAAAATAAGGATTATTGGTAAAAATAAGGATTATTGGTAAAAAGGCCATGGATGGCCTTCTTGTGGCCCTGGGACCGTCTGTCCACAAGCAGATGCAGAATTCATTCTGGTACTTCATGTGCATCTCTCTCCAGTGTCCTAATAGCCCTTCATCCCTCAGCACACCCCCAACACTGATGTCTTGGCCTTCCCATCCCCATCTCCAAGCTCCAAGCATCCATCTCCTGCCCTGTTCCTGCCCCTGGGTGTGAGCAGCAAGCTCAGGGAATCAGCTCCATCCCTCCTCTCAGCAGTGCAGAGCGTTAGGACAAGGTCAACCAGCCTGACCCTTGTGTGTGTTTTTTTATAAATACATCCTCCAGTCACCAGGTCAGCTGCATAAAGACTTCTTTCTGAAATATGGGAATCTGACAAGTGCTTAGCAGACGGCCCGACATCCTGAATCCGGTCTCTGTGAGATTCTCCTCTCAGCAGCGCCGGCACATGCTGTTCTGATGGTGCGGTGCCAAGTGACTTCTGGGTCAGTGCTGATCTTTGGAAATAAGTCTCAGTGGGGGATTGATGACAGAGTTCTTCTGACCTGAGGGAAATCGGTAGGAGGAAGGCGCAGACGTGGAGCTGGTCTGCAGGAGGGGGTGAGGAGGGGAAGGGGCGGGCAGAGGGGAAGGGGGGATGGAAAGCTGGCGACTTGAATATTAAATCCTCTTGAGCCAGGGAGCATGGTGAGGCAGCTGAGCCTTTAGCTCCCTTCCTCATGGGCTGTTTTCCAGGGAAGGAAAACAGCTTTAATCTGTTAGAAGAATCCCAGTTTGTGTTTGAAAGCATATGTTTACGCTGGGAATCCAGCAAACGGCACTGCAGTGCTTAACTAGTAGGTCAATGCTGTGGATTGGGAATTCAGCTCTGCCTTCAGTCTGGAGAGTTTATCCACACAGATCTGAGCTGCCACGGTGGTACTGAGAAGCAGCACCTGCACAAGGAAGGCCCAGAGGATGCTGGCTCTCCAAAAGGCTCACCTGGACCTGCCTTTGTTCTGAAGGCTGACAGGGTTTGTGGGGATTGTTCTGTCCCTCTCTGCTTTTACTGAGGAGCTGGGACCCCTGCCTTCTGCCTGGCTGAACTTGGCCCTGGCATTGAAGAGTTGTTGGTCAAACAGGTGAAGGGAGGCAACCCTTTGGCAGCTGTGACCTCAGGCAGGAGCCCATACTCCCTCCCTCCCAAACCTAAAAAGAGCATGTAGAAGTCTCAGGAGGCATTTCGTTACAACAGGTCTGGATCTTGCACACCTTTTGTTGCTAAAAACCAGTAGTGTACTCAGAAGAAAGTAGCACAAAGCAGCTCCTGGGATGACACCCTCTGTGCAAATGCTGCAGTCGGGGCGGGCAGAGCAAACTCATCCTTCACCCCACTGCTGCTCCCCTGCCCCCAGCATGGTTTCTGAAGGATTTCCTACAAGCTGCAGCAATTCTTCACCCTGGTTTCTCATTTGAATCAGCAGGGGTCTACAAATGGTTTCTCCAAATGGAGGAACAAGAAACAAGAAGGGTTTAACCTAAGATGTGAATTATGTTAGGCCAACCTCCAGCACAACCTCTCTGTTGACCTCACTGTTTGTTTTCAGCCAGGCTCATTTTGGTTTAGTGGCTTAGGGACAGCCTCATTTGTGACAATGAGGGAATGTTTACATTGGGTATTTTTATCAAGCAGGCAAAGCCTAGTTTGAGGAAAAAAACCAAACCACAAATAATATTAATTATCTCATTGTATCTTTGCTCCTGAAAGATAATGCTGAAGTTATGATTTTCCCCCACACCCTCTGTGAGAACACAGTGCAGCACTGTACATGGAAGCACAATAGAATAGTAAGTCTTTATTGCTCCCCTCTTCTCAAAATTATCCCTAACTTTGTCCCATAATACCATTCTTTATATTTAAAAGTGTGAGTGCAGGAACAGATTCTCAGCATTTCCATAAAAATTATATAGACAGGTACAATCTGCTGTAGGCAAGACAAAGAATACGTGATTCTCTCATTCTTTATTTGATTTGTCCAGCTATTTCTCAGCATGAGACAAGACAAGGCAGGAGTTTCCTTCACCTCTCATAGCAAGGAGCGAGCATGCATCAAATAAGGAAGAGTTTGTGGCCATCTCCCATGTGACCACTCCTTAAACACGTGCTGAGGGAGGACCTCTGGGGGAAATATCACCCACTGGGACAGGGAGACTTGTGCTGTGGTTTTGGTTCTTGCTTCTGCAGAGCCAGAAAGCAGAACATCAGAGATGGAGTAAGATACTATGGCTGAAATCTAAAGTGGGGCTGATGCATCTCCTTTGGCAAAGACCTCTCTGCAGAGATCAGGGAAGTTTTGCTACTTTGGGACGCTTGGAAGCTGAAATTGTAGCACAGGCTTCAGGTAATTGATGAGTTCATATCCAGGATACTAAATCTCCTTAATTGCATGGCGAGTTTTAAGGAGTTTGGGCCAAGTCCCATGATATCATGGGAATACATTAGTTGACAGATAGGGACAGAGGATTAATCCCAAGTCATGAAGGCCTGGTGGTGTCTATTCCCAAACTTATTAGTCAGACTTGGAGTTACTTGTGTTTGGCATTAGGAAAGGTGCATTGAGACATAATCGGCTTCTTCTAACTCTATCCCATAATGGGAGAACAAGGGGTGACTTGGTGAAATTAATGGCTGGTAAATTTAGAATAAATAAAAAGAACCACTATGCCATGTGCCAGTCCCCTGTGGGATTTACAGCCACAGGAGGTCATCGAGACAAATACTGTGGCTGTATTATTAAAACAGGCTAGATAATTTTATTACCATTAATAACGTTTACAGTTATGTAAGCTGAGATAATGAGGCTAATCAAATCTCATGCTTCAGGGCATAAACTGATTGCCTGCAGGGGTCAGGAAGAAGTTTCTTTTTCCCCACATGCAGCACTGCACAGCTGACTAAGTGCTCTGTCTAGGGGCTACACCAGCACACTGGCTCTCACTGGAGAGGGTGACTAAAGCCAGCAGCATGGCAGTGTCCCCATCCATGCTTTGCTGCCATCTCTTCTTCCTCCATGTGCTCCTGCTGTTTTGGTTCTGACCCCATCTCCTGGTGTGCCCCTCCTCCTCATTTCCTGAGCATCCTCTGCTTTCTCACTCTGCACCCCAGGTTCCTCTCACTGCCTACAGCTGCCTCCTTCCATGCTGTCTGCTCTTTCCCACCTCCTGCACCACCCACACCTTGCCTCTGCACCCTGCCACGAGCTCCAGCACGCTGGCTGGGAGCCCAGGCTAATAAGCCTGGCTCCATTTGTCTGACCCTGTCCAAAGCTGACCCTCTGCAGAACAAGAAAATGTGCTTGTGTGGGGTCTGGGGTTCATGGTAGAGGTTATGAACCTGTGATATTTCCTGCAGTTTCTTTGCAGATATATTTTAATGACTTAGTGCATTCTCTGGTAATGCTCAACATCCTCTGCTGAAAAGTTTTTTGTAAGCAAAAAGTGAGGACACATTAGCTGAATGTCCAGAAAAAAAACAAAACAAAACAAAAAAAGCCCAGCATCTCTTTCTTGGTGCACAGAAAGACTCTAAGGAGAAAGGAGAGGTGATAACTAGACAGGGAAGTGCTTTTGGAGATCTCTTCTGGGGAACAGGTGAAAATAGCAGTCGTGTCATTGTTATTTTGGGTGAGATGGGGAAAGGAGAAGCGAGGGAGAAAGTGTCATTTAAGTCACATGCAGTGTTTTGGATCTGCAGTGATTACTCATGCAGATATCTGTGCTGGCGTCTGACAGGCAGATGAACGGGCTTTGGGCTTGCAGAGCTGTGAGCAGGGGAGGTCAAACTCCAGGTGAAGGGGTTTGAGATGTTCCCTGCATTGTTATTAATTTGGCCAGTGCAGACCTGTCCCTGATACCCCCAGGGCAATTCTGCCTCCCCTGTTGCAGCCAGAGAGGGGCGTGGTGTAATCAAGGGCTGTGTCCAAGATTGCCTCTTCAGCACAATGGCCCAAATTCTTCAGTGCCCAACACCACAAGTAGTTATCAGTCCCACCTTCTCACAAATTCTGTGACAGTCACTTGATCCTCTGATTTACACTTCAAATGTATCAACAGGCGAGATGATAACTTGAACGCCTGCTAGGAAAGGACTTTATTAAAGTAAGTTTGCTCCTGTTGCAGGAGTTCAGATGACTCCAGGGCATACACAGAGTTGTGAGCAAAGCTGATGCACATTTGCTCTTCTCAGTCAGAATGGTGAAACATTTTCTTCTTTAAGCATCCTTCCCAATCAACTCAGCTTGCTGGGAAAGACACCTCATGTTAAATAGCCTGCTCAGATTTTGTCCCTGAAAATACATGTGAGAAACACATTTTCCTCCCCACTCATGGTAGACCCCCTCGCCTCCAAGATCTGTGTTCACCTCAAACAAATTTGAAAGCTACAGGCTTTTTCAAACCCTGTCCTTGTCGTTGCAGAACAACCCCATATGTGCACTTTGAAGGGGTCTTTAACATAGGCATAATATGGGGGAGACCTCATCACTGAGAAAATCTCTTACAGAACCAATCTTTATTAACGCAAACAGGTGCAGAATGCACCTTTCAATACCCCTTTCTAGCAGAATGCACTGAAAAATTACTAGTGCTTTATGTAACTCCATTGGGGGCCGCTGAAATTTCAGTTTTGCAATTAGATGCTATAACAGATATATATAAAAATATATTATGGAGTTGGATTTTTTTCCTTCCCCTTCCTTCTCTTTGATTAATCCTTGTTTCCTTAGATTTTTCTTACTCTCCTGCCTCCACTGCCTCCATAGCACACTGCCCTCATGTCTGGTTTCACTTGTTCTTCTCCCAGGAGTGGTACTGCCCGTCCCAAAAATGTGAATTCCAAGAATCATTTGGACTGGGACTGTGAATGGGAGACACTTCCTTCTGCAAGTGAATGATTGTCCCAGGCATTGTTACCACTCACTTGGTAGCACTCTTTTCTTCTTCTTGTCCACATATATCCTTGGGATAGAGATTGTTCTGATAGCTTGTATGCGTTGGAGTATTTTGTAGAACATTACCCTGCAAGAAAAAATTGTTTGATTTCCGAGCTAAGGTTTACTGATTAACAGAAATATGAGGTTCAGTCTTGGTGCAGTGGGGCTAATTCTTAAATATTTTAAAACCAAGTTTGCTTGTAAGAGGCCTTGATTTAAATTTATGGTCCACTTTCACACATAAAATGGTGGATATGGGATTTTAGCACCAAAAATTGGCCTTAAAAGAAGGAGGGTTTGATTTAGAATTAGAAATTTGGAGTGAGCTGGACAGCTCTCTCTAAATAAAATATTAAAAAAAAAAATAAAAATTAAAAAATCAACAATGTTGTTTTACAGAGCCAGGGACGACCAGAGAATTACTATGAGCAGCAGTAGCAGCAGTTGCCCCACTACAACCCCTAGGTAGACAGCCTAAATTGCTCTTCACAACAATGGTGTTTACTCCAATTTTCAGCTCCACTGGTGCAAATACACTAGAGGTTGTATGGTTACAGCTATCCTGGTGGCTGCTGAACACACGGCCACTTATCCTCCCCAGGACGGAAAATACTCTTTGCATCCAATCCCACCAAAAGCTCTTTTTCTTGCTAAACTATCTTCTGAGAAGTTCACTGGAAGATTAAATACCTCCTTCTGCTATCGCCCTCCCCTCTTTATATTTTTATCACTCTGGATGGCCCAACCTTTCCCTCTTAAAGCTGTGCTCAGTGGTAATATAAAACCCAGACAAAAGCACAGAAGCACTGAAGACAGCAGCCAAGTTAGAATTTAGGTTGCATCCTCTGAGCTCCTTTTCGGAATACTGCAGGCTTAATTTGTTGTTTGAGCATCTCCCATATTTATAAT
>WBNQ01076311.1:0-11540 GCA_013401375.1 Spizella passerina
AATTGCCAAAGGCCCGTTTTGAAATTAACATTGTGACAGGAAAGATCTTTCTTATTGATTCCCAGAATGTTTCATTATTTCAAGGGAAAAAGGGTCACTGTGATACTGAAGGAGAGAAATCTCCCCTCTGCCGAAGAGTGACATAGATATTCAGTGATACAAAAGCCCTATTTTTGACAAATTCCATTTTGCATTTTCCTCAGTACTTTTGCTTGGTTTGACTTGTGAACCTGGAAAAGCAATTGACAATTATTTGGAGTGGGGTGTTCTGCATTTTAAATCTGATCTAGGTTCTGCTGTTCTCAAAATTTACAGTGTTTTTTTTAATATTTAAAATTTTTAAAAAACCAAAACCTGATTTGATTATCCTCACTTTCAGTCAAAGAAGATTCAAGCCCAGCTGAAAGAGCTTCGTTACGGGAAAAAGGATTTGATTTTTAAGGTAAGTTTTATTTCACTATAGGTAGTTAAAGTATTAGGGTTAATATAGCATTGGAGTAAAGTAGGAATATGATAGCTGCCTTTATTATTGCAGTTCTAAGGAATGAGTTTGTTCTGTAAAGAGCTCAAAACACCAAGACAGACTTAATACCATAATGCATTTTCAGAAATATACTTATATCTATGGTTTTGTGCTCACAAAAAGCAAAATTCTAGGTTACTGGTGATGAATAAAACCTGTTGCCCTATTCCATACATTCTGTAACATGTCTTCCATCTTTTTAACTGAATGATGTAAAAATATTCTACAGATGCTTCTTGTTTTTCCTGTAATTAGCACTCCTCCGTGGCAAAGTCAAATATTGTTAACATTTAAAGTAAATCTCTGTGTTTATGAGAAGCTTGAGCAATGTAATGTTCCTTAGGTCTGAAGATTTAAGAAAAATCTGTTGCTTAAACAATCTAAATGAATAGTCTGTTCTAGCTAGCCCACTTTAAAAATGAATAAAACATTTTAAAATTAAGGAGGGGAAGACAAGGCATAAAGACATTGCTGAAGGGCATCAAGTCCTTGTTAACACAGGGAGAAGTTAATCCCTGTTAAAAGGAAGAGGAGAGAGATGCAGGTCACCTGGCTGAAGGCTCTCAATGGTCCTTTAGTATATTCCCAGCATAAAGATGGAGATGAAGCAGTCATCTTCAAAGGGACTAGACCTAGAATTACTTACAAAGTCATTCTTGTCAATATGGGTTCCAGATTGTCTCCTGGAAGTGTTTAACTCCCTCTGCTGTGTGTCTATTGTATATACAGTGCTGTAAATAGGTGAATATAGAGTATTGTAGGCCATTTAAAAGACAATGTGATTTCTGTGCTTTTTTTGCCGTTTGTTTGTTTTTTCTTTACTTAAGTTTTACTTTATTCCAAAGTTCTTTAGGGACATTTATTTCTGGTCTCCAAAAGACCAAAACCAGGGAAACAGATTTAGAGACAAAAATGAGGTATACTATAGATCTAAGTGTTTAAATTTTAACACCACCTNCTCTATGGGCAGTCCTGTTCCTGTTGAAGCAAATTTTAATGCAAATGCCTTTAAGAATTCTGTAAGAGGATCCTTTGCCTTGATTAATCTCTCTTATTTTATTTATATCTTTGTTGGCGACTTGAAGATGTTATCCAATTAAAAAGTAAAGTCAGTGTGGTCAAGTAGTTAAAGAGTCCCTTAATATTTTAGTAACACTTACTAATAAACTATTTTGGTTTTTTTTTGTCCCACTCTCAGAACAAAAGCCTCAAAAACAAGCTCTTGTCTGGAAACAAGCTTTGTGGTATGCATGCAGAAGAGGTAAGGAAGATTCCTGTCTGTTCTAAATCTAATGTACCCAAAAAGTTTGCATCAAAGTGTTTTGTACTGAGATTCTGGTGTATTATACATACACACAGAAAAAAAGTAAAATATATATGTGTGTGTGTGTATACATATACACCAGAATACAGAATGTATGTGTGTATGTATGTATATATAGACCAGAATACAGAATATATATTATATTTATATGGTGAGTGCTGAAGTGCTGTCATCCCAACTAATTTTTGGGATTTCACAAGAAGCATCTCAAATGTATTAGAAAGCAAGTTGCAAGCTCAAGTTTTAGACAAAATCATCTGGCTGTGCCTATGATATAACTCTAGGGATATATACATCTATAACATACACAAAACTGATTTCATTACATGAACTCCATGTCTGCACTAAGTCAGGAATTGCCAAAGGCCCGTTTTGAAATTAACATTGTGACAGGAAAGATCTTTCTTATTGATTCCCAGAATGTTTCATTATTTCAAGGGAAAAAGGGTCACTGTGATACTGAAGGAGAGAAATCTCCCCTCTGCCGAAGAGTGACATAGATATTCAGTGATACAAAAGCCCTATTTTTGACAAATTCCATTTTGCATTTTCCTCAGTATTTTGCTTGGTTTGACTTGTGAACCTGGAAAAGCAATTGACAATTATTTGGAGTGGGGTGTTCTGCATTTTAAATCTGATCTAGGTTCTGCTGTTCTCAAAATTTACAGTGTTTTTTTTAATATTTAAAATTTTTAAAAAACCAAAACCTGATTTGATTATCCTCACTTTCAGTCAAAGAAGATTCAAGCCCAGCTGAAAGAGCTTCGTTACGGGAAAAAGGATTTGATTTTTAAGGTAAGTTTTATTTCACTATAGGTAGTTAAAGTATTAGGGTTAATATAGCATTGGAGTAAAGTAGGAATATGATAGCTGCCTTTATTATTGCAGTTCTAAGGAATGAGTTTGTTCTGTAAAGAGCTCAAAACACCAAGACAGACTTAATACCATAATGCATTTTCAGAAATATACTTATATCTATGGTTTTGTGCTCACAAAAAGCAAAATTCTAGGTTACTGGTGATGAATAAAACCTGTTGCCCTATTCCATACATTCTGTAACATGTCTTCCATCTTTTTAACTGAATGGTGTAAAAATATTCTACAGATGCTTCTTGTTTTTCCTGTAATTAGCACTCCTCCGTGGCAAAGTCAAATATTGTTAACATTTAAAGTAAATCTCTGTGTTTATGAGAAGCTTGAGCAATGTAATGTTCCTTAGGTCTGAAGATTTAAGAAAAATCTGTTGCTTAAACAATCTAAATGAATAGTCTGTTCTAGCTAGCCCACTTTAAAAATGAATAAAACATTTTAAAATTAAGGAGGGGAAGACAAGGCATAAAGACATTGCTGAAGGGCATCAAGTCCTTGTTAACACAGGGAGAAGTTAATCCCTGTTAAAAGGAAGAGGAGAGAGATGCAGGTCACCTGGCTGAAGGCTCTCAATGGTCCTTTAGTATATTCCCAGCATAAAGATGGAGATGAAGCAGTCATCTTCAAAGGGACTAGACCTAGAATTACTTACAAAGTCATTCTTGTCAATATGGGTTCCAGATTGTCTCCTGGAAGTGTTTAACTCCCTCTGCTGTGTGTCTATTATATATACAGTGCTGTAAATAGGTGAATATAGAGTATTGTAGGCCATTTAAAAGACAATGTGATTTCTGTGCTTTTTTTGCCGTTTGTTTGTTTTTTCTTTACTTAAGTTTTACTTTATTCCAAAGTTCTTTAGGGACATTTATTTCTGGTCTCCAAAAGACCAAAACCAGGGAAACAGATTTAGAGACAAAAATGAGGTATACTATAGATCTAAGTGTTTAAATTTTAACACCACCTAGCATTAACAAAAGTTACGGATCTTTCTGCAAATTCAGTATAATGGAGAGCTTGAGCAGAGGTAAAGATCGACAATTCTAATCTTGCCTTGCTGTGAAAGTTTGTTTTCTTTGGCTGAAGCACGAGGATTGCTCAGCACTATTACCTACCTGTTACAGCCCATATTGTAACCCAGGTCCCTGCCTGATCAGAGAGAGGCTGCTAGGTTGGGACAAGAAAAGGTGATATTTCATTTCTAATTGCTTTGATGCTGGAAACATAACAGATTTAATGTTAGCATTGCTGTTGTGGCTGTTTTATGAAGCTGTTACTCATGGATAGCCTTCCTGTTGGCACAGCACGAATGTTTGGGATAAAATCCTGTCTGCTAGCTTCTTTCACATTACTGGACTTTTACCTTTTCCCCTTCCACTCCCTTCCCATGCCACTAAACTTTATTTTCTGTGTGGCTTACTGAGGATTTCAGGGAAGTCTGCTCTCCATATAGATCTGAGCATTGCAAGGTCCTTGGAGCAGTTCACCAGAAGGATGTAAGCTGCTGGCTATTTGATTTTTAAAGGGCATGAAGGAAAGCTGCAGTTCATGTCCATCAAAAGAATGCTTTCTCTGAAGGTATCAATTCTGAAGATACAGGTGAAATTAACAGGGAGGGATTGTTTGATTTTTATTTTACATAATCGACATCAAGAAGCTATATCTTAAATTCTGGTACCTATTACTGTCAATGGCTCTGAGCTAGACCTCTGGGGATTAAGTAGGAGAGGAAAAGGAATGGGAAAAAGGCAGTTTTCTCCTTAACATTACAGTGAATTGGTAGATGATATCTTCTTTACCATATCTTACTAACACTTCTTATGTTTTCAAAGTGTTTTATAATCTAGCTGATTAATTAGGGAGCATATATGTGTGTATGTTTATATTTTTAAACTCTCTTTATGTGATATAAAGCCATGGAACAGATAAGTAATTGTCATGGTTTGACCCAGAAACAGGATTTCTGGGATGCTGTAGATAGGGCCAATGAGTGCTCAGATTTGAATATTGCCATCTGGCCCAGCCAGTGGGCACATTGGATCCACCTCTGAGAACACAGGGTAAAAGCAGGGCTCTCCCCCGGGCACTTCCTTTTGGATTTCTGGCGGGAAGGAGTTGGGTCTCTCCCCCGGCCCAGTTGCTGGCTGGGCGGGGGGAGGGGAAAGCCATGCGGCCCGGCCCGGGAGAGGTAGGCCTGGCCTCCCCCAAGGGTGGAAGGAAGAAGTAAAGAAATGCCGGGAAGCAATGGGCAGCCTGTTCCCCCCCCCCTCTTGGAGACAGACAGAGAGAGAGAGTGCAGCCTGTTACCTTGAAAGTTAGTAAATATGTGCCGGCAGCAGGCAGCCCGGCTGAGGAGATGGGGGGGGGGTGCAGCCAGGAGTCCAGCTGCTTGGAGGAGTTTCTAACCCTTCTTGGACAATGAAAACTTCGCAGAACATTAACCCTTCCTAGATGAGTGATGGAGGTCTGGACCAGAGAGAGAGAGAGAGTGAGAGATGGGAAAATGGAGAAGATGGAGTGGCATTTTATGCTGGACTCTTTTGTGTAGCCATGGACAGAGCCGTGTTTCCGTGTGATACAGAGACTGAGTCCAGGGGGAGAAATGTCCCAGAGCCAAAGAAGATACAGTGTGGGTACCCCTCGGCCCCAGGGGGTATATAAAATATGGGGGGGACAGATGTCCCTTTGGTGAGAGACTGTGCTTTTTCTGGAACTGGACAACTCATCCTTAAAAAGACAACCCTGGAAGCAGCCCTGATTCTTGTTCGGTGGTGAGAGCACCGGAACAAGGACGGAAAAGGCCACCACGACACATGGAAGGACTCCCTCTCCTCTTGAGGAACTGAAAGTTGAGCATTCTAAAGAGTGGTGCTGGACCCAGAATTGGTGATTTTGGAAGATGCATTGTATTGGGAATGTAGGGGCGAGGAGGAGGGAGTGTTTTTTGTGAGGTTTTCATTTTCCTTGTGTTTTCTTTTTTTTCCTTTTGTGTGTAGTTTAGTAATTGTTCTTTGTAGTTTAGTTAATAAACTTTTCTTTTTTTTTCAAGTGGGAGCCTGCTTTGTTTGTTCCTGGTCAAAATCTCACAGCAGACACCGAAGAAAGTGTATTTTCATGGGGGCATTTGGCATCGTGCCAGTGTCAAACCGTGACAGTAATGAGCATCACAAAAATTAAATCATGCACCCAAGGTTATAGAGCTCGTCAATATCTCTACAGAGATTATATTTTGAGTTTCTGTCTCTTTTTCAGATTTTAGTCCCTTAAAGCATGCAGCATGTTATCATTAAAGAATTGACCCAAGTTAAAATTTGCTTTGTATTATAACGAGAAAACCAAGAAGTTATTAATAAATTGCCACTGAATGTTCTTAATTTTATCACTGTCTCTGTAAGTAGATACTTACTAGTTCTGAATGGCACTACTGAGTTGCAGTAATTTAAATTATCATCCTAAACCCCTGATTCAGTGAAGTACTCCTAAGTTTAAGTGCTTTGCTAGATTGCGGTCTGCATTTATTTCAGGCATTACAGACCACTTCTTTTTAAAATTACTTCTCCTTCATTACCTGTCTTCCCATTTTTAGGCTATATTTTCCTGGAACAAGTCTTATGTTTTGCTAAAATAAGAAATAATTAAAAATAGTTTGGTTTTTTTGTTCATGAAATCCAAACGTGTATATATGATGGTAATAAGATACAAATAAAAATAAATCCAACAATGATTTCCAATGTCAGTTTGTACAAATACCTTGTATTACTGAAATTCCTCTTGTAAATGTGGAAGGTGACCATGCTTCAGTGGGATGGTTTGAGTGTATCTTTGCTTTTTTCTAAGGCTTCTGGTGCAGATTCAGACATATTTGATCTGCCACTTCATCTTTTTTCCCTTTTGTTCAAAATCTAAGATGAAGTATCTTGATAGGCAGTTGTAGAAAAACAAGAAAAAGTTCAGATCTGAGTGGCAACTAGCAGCACCTGGCCTACCAATGTATTTAATCTTTGTTCCATGGTAGTTCATTTAGGCTCCCTAACAAAATCCTAAATTGCAGCAGCAGTGGAACTGTTGAAATATGAATTTAGCCTTGAGAGAAAAAAAAATCAGATTGTTCTGCAGGTTTGGTACTGAGATGTGAATAACTATCACTACTTTCAAGTGAATGGTTCATCAAAATGTGTTTTTAATGCCAGAATGTTACTCTTACCTGGTATCAGTTGGGTTGATATCACTGAGCCTTTTGCTCAGTGTTCTGTGAAATGAAATAAATATACATGAATGTTACAGAAAGTTTGAGTCTATCAACATAGGACAGTTATATGAAAAATGAGATGAAGTCTTGGTAAATGATGCATTCAGAAAACCTTCACTAATGTATTTGAAACCTGTTCTTTGGATGAGTAACTTTTCACCATAAACCACAAATCTTTTCCTGGATGTGAAGAGTGTTATTACACTGGAGTTATTCTTTGTCACAGAAAATGTCCATTAAAGAACTTAAGTACTTTTCCTCCAACTTGATTTTTGATGTGGAAGCAGTTTCATTGAGTTCCATGTGTTTATAGCACCAGACATTCCCTGAAAGGAAGAAGACAGAGTCACTTCTAAGCACCACTGCCTGATTCCTGCCACCTACCCAGGTGTTCAGATGCCTGTGTAATTAATGCATGTATTGAAGGGAACCAAACACCCCCTAATTCATAAGTGTAGCTCTGGTTTTCCACTGATTTGAGCTGTAACACTGATGGTGATGAGGGAAGGAGTTGCCTTGTTGTGTGAGCCTCACCATCTTCCATCTGATTCTAATTCTTCAGCAGTGCTCACTGTCACAGGTGCCAGCCTAGCCTCACATTTGTGTTATTTTGTGTCATTTCCTTTTTAGTGGCAATTGAAATTATAGTTTTTCAAATCTTGATTCTCTTTGATTGAGAATGTATTAATTTGTATAGCTGTACTGAAAAATAATAAGTAACAATATAGAAATGTGAATGATGTGAGAAATTTCTTGGTCTAGTTCTATGAGAAGTGTTTGTACATCACACAGAGTCAATGTTCTGTCTTTCAGACATTGTCTGTGGCCATGTTTATTGTGAGTGATATTGTATCCCATATTTAGGAAAAAATCCAAAAAATTACTGAATTCTAGCAATTCCTTATATCTTAGTAATTTTGCAAACTGAAATGGGAATTTTATCCAATTATTCTGCGTGTACAAAATGTATACTTACCTAATCAGGATTTCAGAGAGAAAAGTTAAGTGGCCACTCCAGTGTCCTTCTCCATGGCTGCCTTTTCAAACAGGGAAAACAATTGACTAGGGTGGGGTTTTTTGCAACAGGAAAAGAATCCTTATTCCTTTTGGTTGCATGGTCATGTGTTATTAATGACAAGGCTGAGAACTGCAGGAATCTGCTTCCCTGAAACAGAAAATTCTTGCAGAGAATGTATTTCCTTCAAGTGAACAGGCTGGGTTTGCACACCTCCTAAGGAAAGAGAGAGAAAATATTTGTCTTTATTTACTGAACATTTAAAAGCATCTTATGAACCCCTGCACTCCATGAATGACACATACATTATATGGAGGCTGCTAGCCTGATCCTGACTTCAAACACAAGTTTCCCAAAATGCTTTCCTGCTATGTAGCTGCACAGTTAGCTGTTNCATTCACATCAATGGAGCACATTTGACCATAATTTTTTTTTCCTCAGGAAAAATGAATCTGACCCAACCTATATATATTACTTGTAAAATTTCTGTTCTTTGCTCTCTCACATGAAAAAAATGCATTAGAGATTGCATCAGTTTCTTTTTCTTGATTCCCACAGGCACAACAGCTAACAGACCTGGAGCAAAAACTATCAGTTGCAAAAGACAAATTGGAAAATGCAGCCCTTGACAAAGTAAGAAATGTCATGTAATGTAAGAGTGTTTACCTATGTCAGCTGGGGATGTTTTGGTGTAGTTTGACAAAAACAAATGAAAGCCATGCAGTTGTTTAGATGCATACTAATTGTACCTGAGAGTGATGCTACTGAAATCAGTGGAACTAATTATGATGCATGAAGTTAAGTACATCTGCAAAGTTATTTAAGAAGAGGATGGTCAAATTAGAAAAAAAAAAAAGTGGCCCAAAAAATTTTTGCACTGATTTTTAGTAGATTTAGATAGTTATTGAACTATAGTTTGTGCTGACAATAGACTTAGTGTCTGTCATAGGTTTATTTACTATAATCTGTGCAAGGTTATAGAGAACTTTTTCAGTTTACATCCCTGGTTCCAATAGTGTTTCCTTCACCTGTGCTTTCATGATGTTGATTTATAGGTCTCCTATCAGCAAGGTTAATATTGAATTGTGCTGTGCACAGGATGGAAACAAATTTACTTGTTCTTCTTTTACCTTTGGATTGGCAAAATTGGAATGGCTGTGGCCAAGGAAGAATGTGCACTGGATGGCAGGATTAAGGAATGAGAGGATGAGAAATTATCCAGAGAAATTTCTGGGTGAGAGGAGAGTGATTTCAGATGGGTGCAATCTGCAGGAAGCACTAAGGGCATGTCAGACTAGATTGACTGGGTCCATATCATCATGCAAAATTAGACAGTCTGCTATCTCTGCCCATTTATCCATAACAAATGGGGATTTATGCTGTCTGTGCAGTCACCGACTTGAAAAGTTAGAATTAAAGACGTGTTACATTGAAAAGAAGTATGCTAGTATCTTCTGCTGCCAATTAGAAATTAAAGGGTCCCTGAGTCAAATGTGTCTAATTTAACCTAATCACATAAAAACCCTGCTTTGGACAGTCTTAATTCCTTCCATCAGTAACAAAAAGCAGTAGCTACTCCTAAGTGTTTGGTTTAATAGAGATGGAGAAAGTAAGCCATTGTGTTCATCAGAGCACATCCTAGAGAAGTGATGGTTTCTTGTTTTGCCCAGGAGTCCCAGCTGAAAGCTCTGAAGGAGACTGTGCAGCTTTGCCTGTCCTCTGTTCTGCGCCACCAGCCTCCCACCGTGAGCCTGATCCCTCCCAAACCCGCTGGGAAGCTGACTTCCTCCAGCACAAAGGGCTCCAAAATCCCATCTCAGCTGGCAGGCACCAAGGTATGATCTCACTCTTGGCTGGGCTTTTATTTGAACATCTTTATTTTAACGTCTTCGTCCTGTAGGACCATCAAACTGAAACCAAGGAGTGTCGAAGGAAGGGGACCCGGACACCAGATGGTTCATCACAGGTCCAATTTATTGAAGAAAGCATCAAACTCTTATACAGCAAATAATAAGCTTATGAATATTCTGTAAGCCAAGCAATCTATTGGGTTAACTATACCGTTAACTCTTCCTCATTCCTTTGGGCCTACGTTCTCTACTTCTCACATCTCGCTGTCCATTTCTTTATCATACCCAGCTAGGCCCAAGGACACGCTATCTTGCAGGTGCAGGATTTGGAATTAGCCATGGTCTTGTACTTTTCCATTCAGCTACACTCCCAATAGACACCCTGCCTGCAAAAGGGCCTCTGCCCTAGTTAGGACATCTTTACCAAATTAATTCGGCTGTGTCCTCTCTCCTCAAGCCACTCTTTGACAAAACTCTCCACAAAGGAAGGTTTCAAATTCATTGGAAGATTACGACAAATTTTGAGGATCATTCTAAGACTGTTTCTGATGTCAGTAAATTGGTTTTGTAGTTGGGAAGCAGATACATTTTACTGAGTAACAAAATTCTGTCACTTGGTAAATAGATAATGTCTGCATGATAAATCTACACTGAAATGGATTTGCATTTAAAATAAATGGGGGTGCTGATTCATAGGATCCTTTACCTGTCAGGCGCTGACAGTGAGTTTGTGGTAATGCAGCACTAAACAGTAATATGGCATTGCTTTTCATGGTTTCTTTCAGTGGAAAAAAATATTATATCCAAAACCATAAAATAATCTGGGACACCCAAATCAAAATTGCCAAAATGGATCAATGAACTTGACAATAGGGAATATTCCAGTCTTGCAAGATGAAAAGGGCAGTTTCAGAGAAAGTATGAGGAAAGAAAAAGATGAAAACTGGTTTGTCTCAATAAATTCAAACATTATAATACAGTCAGGATTCACACTGATTAACAACTGTCCCAGTAATTTTCATCTCCAGTGTTGCATTTTGCTCCTGAATTCAACTGATTGAATAGATAGATCTAGAAGAAATCTGTAATTTCAGTGAAAAGGAAGTTTTACAGAATGACTGAAGGACACTTCAATGTCCTCCTTTCATTACAAAACTGAAATAAAAATAGGAATTGCTAACTCATAGCCATTTGCAACTTATATATGGCAGCTGTTGGTATTTACTGTTAGTGCATAGGCTGAAGCCAAAATTAGTAATCTTTCTATATGTAATTAAAGTACAATTTCAGAAAGCAAAATATAATTATAAAACTGGATATCACATCACTACTCTTAAAATTATGATTGCTGGTTTATTAATAACTGATTTGCAGGAAGAAACCATCATGCCCAAAAATCATTACCTGTGGAAAAAAAGCACTGTATGAATTATTAGCAGCAGCACATGGGTATGATAGTGTCCATTTAGATTAAGCTCCCTGGATCTGTGTTCTGCAGGATGGCAGACTTTTCTTTTGTAGGTGGTGCAAGCTGAGCAGCACTCTGGGATCTCAGGAGCCTGTTGTTCCTCATTAACGTGGCTGTAGAATTGTTTATCTTGCTCTTGCTGTCCTTTTCTTCAGGTTGTAAGTGTTCCTGCCTCTGTCATGAGAGAAGTACTGAAGGATAAGGGCCAGCTAGAGAATTTGTATGTTTAATATTGGTCTAGGGT
>WBNQ01076417.1:0-11877 GCA_013401375.1 Spizella passerina
TGTATATATATGTGTATGTGTATCTGCTCATACACACACATACAGAGACATACATGCAAACTTACATAATGGTTTCAGAAGTGTTTGATGCTCCTTTATTTTTTCAGTCATGTTACTTTATGACTGAAAAAACCCACTTGAATTGTCACAAAAAGTTGTGTCTTAGAAAGGTGTATTCTTAATTTTAAAGGAATTGCGGAGGTAGTATTCCAAACTTCAGCTCTGTGGGTGCTTTTAGAGGTTAGTGGTAATTCAAAGTTAAACTAAACCAAAACAAAGCACTTTGTCTTGTCCAGGAAAAATAGCAGTTTCCAAATAGCTCCGAGGGCACACTAATCCTAAGGATGCGGCTGTACTGAAGCCCCAACCTATACTCTGGCTGTTAGGTTTCAGTTGTCTGATTAGCTTTATGTACATCCATTGTGTACGCGTATGCAATGTGTACTTATTTGTTTTGAAGTTATCCTAACCATTGCAGCTGAGGCATTAGACTTCAGCCTGAGGTGGGAGATACAGCTGGTAGCCATGCAGGACACATCTCTTGACAGCTCTGCAGGGGAATTGGTGCCAGAGGTTTCTCAGCTTTTCTCAGCTTTCAGATGCTGTGTGTTGGAAGCCTTGGTGAGCTGCAGGCTGGTAATATCTACTGATATTGAGGGGTAGGAGGTATTCTGAAGTGGTTTTACTCAACTAAAGGTCTTGCCTTCCTTATCCATGAGGTATTCTGACATAAAAGACACCTTCCAAATTGCTTTACATTTCCTTCCTTCTCACAGTTATATCTTCAAATTACTTCCCCCTAGTAGTTTATTTGTGATTTTGGCATCTATTTGGAACTAAGTGTGGTATCTTGTTATGGAGAAGTAACATGGTCTCTACTTTAGGTGTACCTAACTTTACCTAAAACTGCTGTTAATTGCACCCCCATTAAGTGCCTTGGAGTTTGGGCCTGCAGTGTTAAGGGATGAATTGCATCTTTAATAACATAGTCCTTTCTGAATGGAGCTGGAAGTGAAGGTAGGTACTGTACCAGAATTGGGAATTATAATGGTGTCTCCTGAGTTCTGCTGGGGGAAGTTTATATTGATTTTGTCTCCCTGTCTTCCTTCCACACACAGTGGGAAAAGGCATATCAGCATAAGTTGAAACAAATGTCACAGTTTCAATCTGACATTTCTGATTAAGAACTACTTGTGGGGGTTACGGTTCAGAACTGGTATATTTCATCTATGTAGCATCTAGCTTAAATTATCAGATATGGACTTAAATTTGTGATCAGCTACCAGAAGAGTCAGGCAGATTTCAAAAACTATTTTGTGCTTGTGCCACTTGGAGCACAAGTCATATGTGTTTCGCTTTCTTACTTTTCATCAGGCTAAGAATGCACTTTATGGTAAAAAATGCTAAAATAGTTTTCTTTTTTTTTTAGAAAGAATTCAAGTCAAGCAGAAAGATGTAAGACAAGACACTCATGATATTAAAATAAATATAACCTGGGACAGCATTTTCCCAGTCACTAAAGTTTAGAACTTCATAAATGACAAACTTAAAGAAAAACAGTGTGATGTAAAAATGGTCTGGTTTGCTGAAAAATTTTCTTAAAGTAAAACCAAACACATTAAAGATGTCCTCCACATAGTATAGAAAACTTTTACGATATGTGTATGAAATGGTAAATAGCAGTTGAAAATGACCCTACAAAAATTAGACAGTGAGAAAGAAAGGTAAAATAGTTCAAGAAGTAAAAACACAAACCAAACCCTTCGTCCCCTGCACTTACTGTTACTACTTCCTTCTTGCATTGCATTTCCATACTCACATGCCAAATGCTCAATTGCTCAGTCAAAAGTAAAAATGCTAATCTTTCTTTCTCTGCTATCAATGAAGTGCAATATTAATAAACAATTTCTGTCTTCCTCTCAATGCCTATTCTATATAATATGTATCTCTTCAACATAGTAGCATGAATGTACATAGTGCTGCAATGATTGACCATTTTCTTATGAAATCTACAGAAGCTTTAGCTCCTTCACTGATGAACATAGGGAACTTCTTTGTGGTTGAGCTTGAATGTCACAGACTCAGTTGCACTAAATTAGCTCCTACAACTTTGAAAACTCTACTTGAAAGACAAATTAATGTATTAAGATTTTCCTTTGAAGCATATTCCCAGCTAAACACAGACGTGGGAAGTGATCTGGCAAATTTAAGTAAGTACATATAAAAATAAAATTTAAAACCTGATGTATAATATTTATATGTTTACTGTGCAATATGTGATAAAAAAGACAGTTAATGATTCTTTTAACTGTATCACATGATATCAAAGGCGTTGTGCAAGGAAATTTTCCTGGTGAGTTTTGTTCAATTATGACAGCAATAAGTACTCTAAAACTAGCTCATCTGCAGACTTCTATTTCAAACTGAGAGTCATGGTCTAAAAGGTGACATAGGACATGATACAAACAGCAGTCCCAGGAACTTTGGAAACACATAGTTTTCAGAGAATATAAAATGAAGATAATATATTCCTTATGCTGGCTGTGTCAGACTGAGATGCTGCTTGAATTATGTCAAAGGATACATGCAAGATGAGTAAAGCTTTTCATTTAGAGGAATGTTTATTGACTACATTGCCTAACAGATGTCACCTAGCTAATACTACTCTGAACTTACATACTGCTGTCACAGAGGTTTTTCATAGTAGGGAGCTTTCCATTTTTGCCTGCTCTGGAAGAAGGGGGTCCCAAATGGCCTCAAAAAAAATTACAGTTGCAATAACTGACTGTCCACATATTCCATGACACAAGCTGTACCAACTTGTTAGAGATGAGTCAAGCAGGCGTTGAGCCAGTGAACTAAAAGGCAAAAGAAGGCATTTTTACTATCTGATTTTGTTTAGCTGAGGCAGATGGTGCACACTGGCAGCATCAAATGTCTGTGTGTGTGACAGCACTACAGCTTTGTGCTGTGTAGCATTCACTGTGCTTGTGGCTGTCCCCAAGGTGTGAAAACTCCAGCTGACTTACAGGAGTGTGTACTTGAGTTTGGAGAGCAGCACTTGGTCCTGCACCTGTGGGTGTCAATGTTTTTATTAACTTCCCAGACTGGTGATGACTGACCCTGTTGCTAAAAAGTCCTCTTTAATTCTCTGCAGATTTGAGACATTTAGAAATGCAGAGCCAATGGTTTTCTTCTCTTGTAGCCAACTCAGTTGTTTAATTGAGCTCAAATCTTTGGCCATTAGCAAACATGAATGCAGATCTTAAATTTTTCTTTTGGCATTGTGAATAGATTCTGCGCTTTGGCATGCTTCTGCAAAATGCATCCAACAATGTGACCTGAGCACACAGCTGAGAGTCCTCTTCGTAATGAATCAGCCTTGATTTCAGTAGCTGTATTTTATATATTATGATATCCTGCTGACTTGGTCGGTTGTGAAAATATGGAGTGCAGCTGTTCAAGAATCATTACAAGGCAAATAATTTTTCCTGTATATACTGTGAGATAGAAATCCTTTCACTCACTTTAGCCATATTATTTGTAATTTTTTATGCCATTCCTGCTTCTCTTAGGAGCTACTGACCAAAATCGACAATCCTACTGATGCATACCACTGTTTAGCATACTGTGAACTTTTTAAATAGTTTTTTTTATTCAAACATCCAACATAAACAGTTGGGTGGTGCCACGCACTATTGTTTTCTTCAATTCAAAAATGACTACAAATTTATGTGATAGTGGTTCCTTTCCTCTTTCCTTTCTGTGGCTTTGAATACAACCACAAAACTTGCAATCTTGAATTATCTCCAGGGTCAAATGCATAATGTAACAACTTACCTCCTGTTTGATTTCCAAACCCTGGCACTCTGGGGATATATCTTTATTGTTGCAGTGTTGACTTGTAGCACTACAGGCTAACAAATCAATTCTTCCTTCAAACCATCCTATCACCTGTCAATATGAAATTCTAGCAATTACTAAAGTGGGATGGCTGCAAAGCATCTGAAGAACATTCCCTATTGATTAGTTCATTGCTCCAGAGTATGATGAACTTGTTTAAGAAAAATTGATCTGGCAAATTGATTTTTTTTTATCAAGGAATCATATGAATGTAATTTAAGTAACAATATTTTTGCTCTCGAGAATGTGTAATATATACTTGGTGTATGTATGCATAAATCACAAAAACAAAAAAAAAAACAAAAAAAAGAAGAAAAAAAAACAAAAAAAAACCCCCCAAAAAAACAAAAAAAACCCGTCTTGATGTGATTTTACGATGATACTCTACTTCCTAATAATCTCCTTTACGGCCAGAAATGGCTGCCGTAGCTTTAAGACGGACCCGGGGCAGGGGCGGGGAGCCTGGGGCTGCTGTGCGGGTTTTATTCAAAGTTTCTGTCCCCAGCGTGCTTCCGGCTGTGCCGCGCGTTGTTGCATCACCGCCTTCGCTGGTTCAGGGGTTTTGCTAGCTCAAGCAACAACTTTCTTTTTTTATTCCTTTCCCTACTTTTTTTCCCTGGACCCCAGCAGCGATCCTTTAGCTTTTTGGCTTTTTTCCTTTAACTGTTTTTCAGCTGTTTTTTATTTCAGTTGGAGATCTGAATGTCCGGGACGGTCTCTCGGGAGCCTGCGGGGGCTGCTCCGGCCAGTCCGAGCCCCAGCAAAACCGAGNGGGTTTTTTTCACTTTCCCACTGGTTTTCATTTCTCTCATTGGCAAACGGAGTTACTGAAGCCCTTCTCTTCCTTCCGAGGAAGCCCTCATTTCAGAGAGGTCTTCTCCTAAAATTTGTCTCTAAACCAAGACAGAAAGGGAGGATTTTTTATGGAACAACTTCAGATTTGGAATTTTTTCTCTCAGGCTTATGGGTTGTTTTGTAAGCTCTTCCAAGCATTGTTTTCTGATTTTTTCCCTTCTTTAATCAAAAGTGTTTTAAAAAGTGAAGATCCAATATTTAATTAATAAATTAATTGCCTTGGAATGTCCTAGGTTGTTTGGGATATGTGTTCTCTTATGTCCAAGACAAGTTGCAATTTTTTACAACCAGTTTCTTATAATGAAGACGATGAAGTGAATAATTAGTACTTGGAAAGTATAATATAATTTCAGCTTTGCTACTGTGCCCATAGTCTTGCTGCTCTGTTTTCATTCTACAGGAGGTAAAAGAACGTGGCCCATAGCAACCACAATCTTTTGCATTACAGTGCTTTGAAAGGTATTGCTCCCACCCAGGGCATGCAAATGATGAAAGACTATTTTAATAGTATAGTTAGAAATAAACTTCTTCCCACCTTGCCTTTTCCTCTCCACACCATTTCAGGCCTTAAAACGGTATAAAAATCAGTGTTGAACAAACCCAGAAAGTTTGTTCCTATTCAGGAAAAAATACTAATAAGTTGCCACGGAACTACCGCATTCTAAAAAGTCATTCTACAAATCTTGTTCCCAAAGTTACCTTACCGCAATGTGTGGAACTCAGCCCTAGGACAGTGCAGCATTGAATCTGCTGTGTGTTCAGGTCATGGTCATTTTTCACGTCTGATATCTATGTAGGTTCTTCTAAGATATGCTAAGAAATCACTGGGTGTTTGCTGGGTCTTCAGTGTTACTGTATATGTCTACATGCCAAGTATTAACATTTTTTCTTCAAAAATATTACATTCAATATATTGACAATCCATGAATGTACTGAATTTGAATGACAAACACAGCAGTAGCAGAACTCATTAAAAACTTCAAGTTGTCAGATTTCTTGTTAAAACAAGGGCCTTGTTTTTTTTAATTTTTCCACATAGAATGCGATTCAAGACTGTTTTCAGCAAAACTGTACCTTATATATCATGATAAGCTATAATGAGAGAAACATACTCATAATTTGAAAGTGAAATAACAAAACATATTTAGGATTATAGAATAGTTTACGTCAGAAAAGATCTCTAAGATCGTCAAGTCTGACAATTAACTCGACACCGCAATATCCTGCATTAAATATCCTATGTCACCATGAGCCGTATCCTCATGGCTTTTAAATAACTCAAAGGATTTTGAGTCAAACACCTCCCTGGACTTTTTCAATTAAGAGATTTTTCCTAATGCCCATTCAATGCTCCTCTGGGGTTCCTCTCCTCCCGTCACTTCTTACCTGCGAGAAGAGACCAACCTCTGTTCCACCGAGCCTCCTTGTCTCCAGGCTAAACAACTGCTTCTGCCTAAGCTGCTTCTTCTAAGGCTTGTGCTCTAGAGTTTTCACCAGCTCATTGCTCTTCTTTGAGGACAGTAAAGCAATGGTGAGAGGTGATTAGCAGCAGCATAACGAACGAACTGATACTTGAGCCCAAGAGAAAGTATACCCGTTTGAAATCATTAAACTGTTTGCTTATTTGTGTATTGCGACCTGATGCAAAGGTAAACCTACTAATATGAGTTTTGTCGATAATGTGCTCAGTAGTTCAGTGGATGTACATCATGTTTGAACCACTTTTGTATTAAAAGAAAAACCTGTCAAAAGGAGAAAAAAGTGCCTCAATTTCACAGAGGAAAGCAACTGAGATATAAATTGTTCTATATCATGGCAGACAGTTAGCTTTTAAAAGGCACAGTAATCAGTGAATGAACAAAACAGGCTGCCCTGGGAAATTATGCCTTTCAGGCTCTTTCACTTTAAAGTTTATTTCCTCAGATGTTACATGGCATGCTTGTTTGCCGTGTCAGAGTGTTAAGCACAGTGCGAAACACTGTGATTTTCTGCAAGGATAAATGAGCTCAGAAACGTTCTGAGTTCCGATCAAGTTGAATGCCATGATGTTGATCCAGTCTAATTTTACATTTAAATCAGTGCTTAACTGGGTGTTTAATCTGGCTCTCATGGGACAGGAATTTCATTTGAAATTCAAAACTTTGCTCAAACTATGATAGTTGTTTTATAAAGTCATAGGATTGGTAGATATTAAGAATATATTTATGAAGTCACAAATCAGAGCTACATGAATGGTTTGGTGAAGTGTAAAATGACCTACATTGCAGTACTTTGAGGTTTCTTCTCCTTAGGAAAAGGCAAGCACACTCACTTGTAGAATTTTTGAATGCAGTGTGGTTGTAAGAAGTTTTTGTGCTCAAATGTCTGTGAAGATTCAAAATAGAAACATAGAGATATAGCAGAAAATAACCTTTACGTGACCTTAGTTGTTCCCTAATAGGTGGTTTACTCTTTGTGATGACAATGCACTGCTTCCCTGCCTCTTTTTCAGCCTCTTTACAGATGTGCATGTTCCGGGGAGTTCTCTTTCCCAAAACCTTTGAAAATAAGTCAAAGTACTACTTGTGCATTCTTTTTTTTTTAAACTGGTTTCATGACATCAGTTTTGAAAGGAAGCTGCTATTATTTAGTGTTCATTCTACAAGTATTTGTTGGGGGCTGGGTTTCTTTCCTTTTGTTCCTTTTTGCTCACAGAATTTTTCCCCATAAGCTGCTAGGAAACACTAACAGCTGGGCATTTAAGAAAACAAAAGAAGTGGCCGAGCTCAGGGGAGGACAGCATCTGGTTGCACTTCTCTCACCTGGGAGTTTCTCTCCGAGGGTCAGAGATACCGCAGGAATTGGGCGGGTAAGGGATGAGGCTGGGGCAGCTGCTCTGTCTGTTTCTCTGTCTGTCTGTCTCTCTCTCTCTCGCTCGGCATGAGGTGAGCCTCTGCTCCTGAGAGCAGCCACTGAACTGAGACCTTATTATCACCTCCCTCACTAATAAAGGGACCCATCCCCGACTGCTGGGGTGCTCGGGATCCTGAGCTCGCCTCTCCCTGCTCTGCTGGGAGCCGGGCCGCCCCTGCCCTGCTGCTTCTTCAGCACTGCTCTGACTTTTCGCTGCTCTGCACCCCACATGCCCTGCCTGCCGAGATTCCTGCCGTCCCGGCTTGGTGCTCCTCAGAGTCCTGCTGGGGCACCGGGACCGGCTGGCCCAGCGCTGTGAGGCGAAGCCTCTCCTCCGTCCCTTCCCGGCCGGGCCGCGCCGCCATCACCGCGCGCTGCCTGGCCCGCGCCACAGCGCCCCCTGCAGGCGCGGGGAATCACCGCACCCGCCCCGCCCCGGGAGCAGCAGCGCCCCTGCCGGCCGTGCCCGGAACTGCAGTGCAGGGACTGGGCTGGGCCCGGGCCCTGTTTGGTGTCGGTGCCGCAGCCGTGGGTGCTTGTTTGCTTTATCGTACACACCAGTAAAGAAATGTTATTCCTGTCCTCATCTCTTTGCCTGAGACCCCTTTAATTTCAAAATTATAATAATTCAGAGGAAGGAGGTTTATATTTTCCATTCCTGCCTTCCTTAGCAGACACCTGGCTTTAAAACCAAGACAGTATTTTATGAAGTGTAAAAATGACAGTCACCTGAATGTCTTAGACTAAAAAGCTACATCTTTGCTGTCTTAGAGAGGCCAGCTTTGTAAGCATGTTGTGTCTTGTTTTGTCTTGTCCCATGATCCTGGAGTATTAGTAGCTTGGCAACAGTCCTCCTTATTTTGTAAGAACAGGGTGAGCTTAAGCTGTTCATAAATTCTTACTGAGAAACACATCTTCAGGGTTCACTTGGAAAGGCTCCTGTGAGTTATCTGTCCCCAGTTGTTGCTCCAAAAGGAAAAAATGTACTGTATTGCAGTTAACTGCAATAACCAGACAGAAAAGCAAAGAAAGTTGACATTAACTGCGTAGTGTAACTTGTATGTGAAATTGTTTTGATCAGTCTCATTGGGATTAAATTTTTGACTGAATGATGACAGAACAGCTAAGAAGGAAAAGCAAACAAATTGAGACTCAATGTGTTATGAAAATGTGGGAATGCATTGTCCAAAATATTTTCCATTGAATGAGTAATTAGCACTCACTTGTAGAATGATAATTGACAAAGATTAGGCAGGAAGTTAATTGGTCACTAAGAGAGCTAAAAGAGTATAAAATGGAAGCTGAAATATATGCTACAAGCATGAATGTGAGTGTTCATTTTTACTTTTGAATTCACTCCATGTCAATTCAATCACTGAACTGAATCTTTCCTTTGCAGGCCTAAGATACAGAATTTTTGCAAATACTGAATTTTTGTTAAGTACTTATCCTGCTGTAAAAAAGAAAGGCCTTGCTTCTGTATCTAATTCTGAAGCAGCAGAATTCTGAAGGTTGTACTGGATATTGATATTTTTAAATGTTTACAATACTGCAGTATTGCAAATAATAAGCAGATATGTCTGTTGAAGCCAATGCCCACTGATACAGGAGATATTTAGAAACTTGTCTGCAAATTGGAATCTAATTATGTCAATACTTGTCACATTTTAAGGGTGTCTGGTGATTGAAGAGTGTAAACTAATATCACTGTAGGAAATAATGGTCATTCTCTAGTAATTATTCATTGGCATTCACTTTTTGGCATTTCATATACCCATTTTAACAGTTTCTCAGGACATGAATATTTACTGCATTTTCTCTTTGCTGTAAAAATTCTGGAATTGGAGTGAGTCTTAAAATTTGTTTTATAACTAGTTTTTGTTTTAATTTTGAGACTGTTCATTTTGGCTTTAATTTGGGAAAAGAGCAAAGGAAACATCCTAAACAGTAAAAGATTCTACTCTTGATGCACATTTTGTTTAATAAAAAGCTTGATGTACCAAGAGCTTCGTCTTTGTCTTGGAAAATTTCCATCTGAATTTAGATAATTAAAAAGGATTTTAAAGATTTTTAAAGATTGGTATTTCTGGATGTTATGTTACTGCCCTATTCTTGTTACAAACTGTGGGAATTCTTTGCAGTAGTTTTAAATATGGTATATGTTAGGAATTGCAGGCAAGCAACTGCAAGTATTTTATATACTTACTCAGTTTAGTGTACTCTGATATTTCCTTTTTATCTAGTCTGTCTGCTTCCCTTCCTCCGTAGGTCTTAAACCTGCTTCTCAAACTTCAAACTTCAGAGACTCCAAAGATTCACCTGAGACAACAAAATCACTGTAACAGACCCACCAAAGTATGCTGTGATTTCTGACCATTTAACTTCTGTGATTTCTGACTGGGTACCTTCAGACCCTGTATGTCTGATAAACATGTGCAGGGCTATCCAAATTCCTTGTCTCTTAGGCTGTCTCTCTTTCCCAGTACAGTTGCATTGAGACATAATAACTAATCTTCATTAGAACTCTGATTTATAATGCAAGTAATTGTGTCAGGAAGTGAAACACAGTCCTTAAACAGGCCTGCCTCTAAAACATGTCCCAGCATGTGCAGAGCACTATAGTCAATGTTTCACTGAAGAAGCCAAATACAGAGGGATCTGGTGTTTAATGACTTTGTTTTCCATTGCTGGTTTTGGGTAGATTGAAATTTTGTTAGCAAAGAAAGTATGAAAACTAAATCATAATATGTTGTTATTATATGTTATTACAATTAAGTAATCAGCCACAATAAAATGGTATTTCTGTTTTTTCCTGGTGATTGTTCTCAGTCTCATACTTTCTGGGCAATCAGAACTGAAGAAATGTATTTTTAATTCAATACTCTATTTAATTCAATGTTAAAATTATCTTGTGGCATCCATGACTGGAGTTCTTGTTTCAAACATGAAAACACAAGTCAGAAGTATAACCCTCTCACCTAATATGGTTTGGCATATTGTATGTATTTGTGGCTGATGTTAAATACTCCAAGAATTTTTCTTAAATTCTTAAATCTACAGACCACTCCTGACCCATTACACAGAGGTGATTTCTCCTGTAATTTGAGAGATTTTGTGCACAGCACATAAATAAACACTTAAAAAACAACAACAGAGTTTCAAGAAATATTTCTCTAAGATGATGTTGAAAGGATGTTTAATCCTAAAAGAAATCTGTGGAATTAGAAGTGGTACTATATTTTAAACAAACTGCATTGAATGGAATCTGTAGTCTTTCAACTAATTCTCTACAACTGGATTTTTATATCACTATTTTTCCTTTTTTACAAATGTCAAATGCTTATTTCACAAATAGAAATGAATATTTACTTGTATTCTAAATGCAAAATTGTGTTGTGCTTGGGATAAATTTCCTCAAGTGATTTTCCTCCCTACTCTTACAGCCTTTACAATTATTTACTTTTTTGTCCTCTTTTGACAAAGTGAACTTAAATATGCATAACCAAATTTGATTAGCATATGGTTAACTCAAAGTGTGCTGGAAGTGGACAGATATGCTTTCCAAATAGATTATGGCAAGGATCCACAGTGCAGAATATGGGAATAGAGGTTCAAAATTGTATTGATATTCAACCGAAGTTGGATACTTAATTCCCATGGAAATCCCATCTAAATGCAGTTCAATTTTATATTGTAGATAGTGGGTGAAGAAATATAAAATGCCCTCAAAATATTGCCTATCCTGCTGTCCGGAATCATGTCAATATTTTTGCCAGCTGTGAGCTCTTTTCTCTAATCTATCTGGTTTGTTATTATAAGTGGTTTGCTATTCACCACAATAATGTGAGTGTAGGAACACCTGGAAATTGAATTTTATAAATCTTTCTCCATACTAAGGGAAACATGAGGGAAAGCAGCCGACTCAAATACAAACACTTGTGGTAGACAAGGATTCATTACCATGGTGCACTCTGAGTGACCAAAGAAAGATTGAGGCTTTGCTTGGAAAAGCCATTAGAGATGTAGAGTTTCCGTGAAAGGAAGGAAGATTGGCTGCTTGAACTTGTGATCATTGCAGAGAAAACAAGTGAAGTTACTTGTACACTGCTAAGCAAATCAGCTGAGGTGGCCTCTGCATAAAAATCAAAGAAGGATTGCCTTGTAATGAAAGTAAAATAAATGTATATGAGCTGTTCTTTGGTCTTGGGAAAATGAGTATATTATCCA
>WBNQ01076474.1:12119-36388 GCA_013401375.1 Spizella passerina
ATTAAGTATGTACTCTCATCTCTTTTTTTTGGAAGATGTAAGCATGCTTAAAATAATGTTTATGCTTTCTTTCTAAATAGAAATGCTTTTAAATATCATTCCTCAAGAAGTCCTTAAATTAGACTAGACAAAAGATTTTAAAAATGTTCAGAATGAAGTTTTTCTGAATTGCAAATTAGAGTTAGAGCATTTTAAATAACTGAAAATCCATTTCAGCTGGTTTCCATGTTTTCTGTGCTGGAATTACAGTGTACTCGTCCTGGAAATTCTCACTTGTGAATCATCAATCTGCATAATTTAGCCTGTTTTGAGAAATGGCATTCCTGCCTGTCTGTCCCTGTGTGTGTGTACTTTTGTCTTTTGCAGGGGTAGATATCTTGGGTCCCACATAATCCCACAAAAGTTAATTTTGTGGTTCAGTGGATTCTCAGGCCACATTCTTCCAGCTCTGCAAAGAGCAGATGCCCTGTTGGCATGAGCAGGAATTGTGCTTTCTAGAAAGGAAGTGGGTTTTTCATGACCAGTGTAATTCCTCAGTTTGGGGGAAATTGGGCCAAATTCACATCTCTCCAATTTTCTGAGGTTCCAAAGAGTTACAAAACTGCTGGTTTCAGCAGAATAAGCTTCTTTCATTAACATAGAAACTTCAGTGGCCCATTCTGCCCCTATGAGTTTCTTCTAGTTTTCCTCACACACAGTCATCTGTGCTGCATTTCTTCTAGATTTTTACTGTATATTTTCATTTTCTCCTCATGGGATCAACAGCTTCACTTTTTCTGCTCAGTGCCATTTTCATTCCTAACCTAGCAGCCCCATTTGGAAGTCTTGCACATTATTAGATTTTGTGAGCAGGCACTTTACTAAACTGCTGTCCAAGTTCTGATAGCATGAATCCCTTAGAATGCAATAGATTAACAAGCATGCACTTGTACTCATTAATATAAGGCTATTCCAGCAGAAAAAAAAAAACTAAATTAACATTTTCTTATGTTGTGGTAATTTGTGTAGTTCAATGAAATCAATTCAATTACACCTTATGACTATTTGATGGATCTATCATTCTAAATTTCTTATTACATTTCCCTCATTACCGTAGGTGCTAAAGAGAAGACTTTAATATTTTGAAAGATTTTTAAGAACACATAAGTACTTTATTTTGTATGATGAGTACTAGTTTTTCTACATAGGCATCTTTTAGGACCTTTGTAGTGACAAATGCCACTTTCTGATAAATTTCAGAAATAGGATTAACAGCACTGGGGCTATTACGAATTCATATAAGCAATAATAACATGTACAGAGATCTACAGAACAAATTTTTTCTTCCCTATATAAAGGAGATAAAGACCTCCCTCAGGTCTCCTTTTTCTCTCAAAAAACTCCAAAGTTCCAGTATTTAATTTTAAGACATTCTCCCAATCACTGATCTGATTTTCTATTCTCCTCTCACTGACTGGTAGGTCCAAATTTTTATTCCAGCGTATTCCCAGAGCTGGGCAGACAATTTATGATATGTGTGGTGGAAAAGTTGTGCTCCATGTTTTACTGACAAACTCACATTTCACATCTCAGTAGCATGCCAGTCTTTCTGAAAACAACATGACATTGTCCCACTCAGTTTCCAGCACTTTCCCTTCTTACAGGTCTTTTGTGCACAGCCAGGAATTTTGTACATGGTGCCCATTCACAATATAAGAATAAATTCATTATATGGCAATACCAGGGGAAACCTTTTAAAATTGAACCACGTTTTGCTGGTTGTTGTTTCGTTTGGGTTTTTTTGGTTTTTTTGATTGATTTCTCCAGACTGCCAGAATCATTTTACATTTGAACCCGTCTCCTAAAGGACTGCCAGCTTTCCAGAATGGGTGGCATCTCTAAACTGAATATTCCTACTCCCTTCTATAAGTTGGCTAATTGAAAAAATAGTACAAGACTCAGAACAAAATTTTCAGGAATTATTGATGTATTATTCCAGTTTAAAGATGCACAATATTAAGTAGCCCTTGAGTATTCTTTTCCAGCTGTTTATTTCAGTAATTTTAGCTTGGGTTTGTTGTCTTATATTGCTAACGAATACAATCTGCAAAAGAAAAAAAAGCCTTTCTGAAATCAAGGTGCATAGGGTACAGAGCATGCATTTCTTTCCTCCAGATAGAAAATACATTGATTTAACATCATTTGCTCTTGATAAAACTGTATTGGTAAATATTCATGTCCTATGTACTACCTATGTGATTAGTTTACTTGAATATTTTTCCAATGTTTTCCTGAAAATTGAAAGTGAGGAAAACCTAATTCTAATGATCTTGGTTTCTTTCTCTAAAATATAGCAGCCTATGGTCACAATTATTCCAGTCTTTTGGAATTCCTAAGAGCTCTTATATATTACTGCTTGAGATAATCTACCATTTCTATAACATTTGTCAAATTAAATATTATCTTTTGAAAATATCCAGAATATCTGAATACATTGTACCTATACCTTTTCTACCTATTTACACACCTCATTCTTTTAACCTTTGTTGGTGTTGATTGTATGAATGATACATAATGACTTGAAGAAGTCAATTCATGCTTGATTGATAATCTAATTTTTATTCATATTTGCTAGACAAAACTAATATGTTTATGAGACTGTTGATTAGAACTTCGATCCATAAATTTTACTGATTCAAATAAACAAGGCCACTGTACATATGTGTCCTGGGGTGACGTTATGATGCTTGTATCCCCATTCATATGTTCTGTGCCTTTAAGACCAGCTCTGAAGAGTGGAAGTTTTGTTTGGGTTTCTCTTATCAGGGACACAGAGACGAGCAGTACTTAGGGCTGTTTTTCACTTCTTGCTTTTAGCTCGCTGCTTTGCTTTCTCCCTTTTTCTGCTCTTGCTTCTGCTCTCGCTTTTGCTTCGGCTTATTAGCTAGTTTAGCTAAACAGTCCACATTCCTACCTGGACTGTTTCTCCTCTCCTGTCTCTGTGACCATCTCGAACCTGCTCCGGACTGGGACCCGGGAACACCGAGGGTTTGCACCGTTTGGCTGCAGCAGCTGCCCCAGCGCCGGAGGGACTGAGAACAGAGCAACCACCCCCGAAAGAGACTTTCTGATTTTGCCATCTTTCTCAGAGCGGTGTCATCGGGTATTGTTCATTTTGTGTGCTGGGGGGTGCTGGGCCAGTCAAATAAACAGGTTCTTTCCACCTCTCTCCAAGGAATCTTTTTTTCCGAACCAGTTGGGGGGAGGGGCCGTGTGGGTTTTGCTTTCTGGAGGGGCCCTCCTTTGCAGATTCTTTAACAAATTTGCCCTAAACTAGGACAATGTGGAATTATTTAATGTCAATTTTTGCTACTTAAAATATCAGAATGTTCTCCTAATTTAAATTTAATGAATGAGGAAAATCACACTTTTTGGACAGATGCAATTGTTGGTATTACTTCAAAACAGATCACTGTTGAAGCTAGATTTTGGATATGATCTTTGGTTACTTAGCAACTGGTTTTGAGTTCCAAGGGATATGGAAAGGTATTCTCCACTTATCTGCATTTAATACGGTCTTAATATATTTTATTAAACCTCCAGCAAGAAGAATCACACCAGTCCTCTTATCTGATTAAAATATTCTGCCTCTGCTTTGGCTGCTACTGCTAACCAAGATTCAGTGGAGAATTTTCCATCATTTCATTCAAGCACTACATGAAATTTGTAAAAAATAAAACATGGTTTAAAACTGAATTTTTCCCCAGTTCTGCAATTCCACCAGAAAATATTTTATTGATCAATTTACCCTCTTTTTTGGGCGTCTTATCAGCTTTTTCTTTTCCTCTCATTTCTCCACCCTTGATAAAAAGCCATTTTAAAAACACCCATTTTAAAACCACCCCTAAACTCAGCATTGATGCTCCACAGAGAAAAATACAAGAACTCTGCCTCTCCCTCTCTCTGGTGCAGCCTAAATTTAAACTTGATACAACTCTACTGAGGGCAGCAGCATTAAAGCAGAAATTTGTTCCAGCACTTCCAGTCTCCTTGAGAGAGAGGAACATTTCTCAAATGGCCAATCTATTTGAATTAAATTAGGTGAACTTAACATTCATTTCAAAACCTTTTGTTCCTCCTCTTGTCAGCCTTGCAACACAGGGAGCATAACTCTTGTCTTTGGGGAGCTGTTGCTACCAATGTAATTTAGATCAGCCTAGGTGACTGCTGTTAAGATGCATAAATGAAACTCAGCCAGCCCCAGGATTAAGGAATCAGACTGCTCCTTTCAGCACTTTCCCTCTTCTTCCTTCCCTATTATCTTCAAAAATCTAATTTTAAAACATCAGATGCAGTAACTTTTATAATTTCTCCCTTTTTTATGACTCTTCCACAGCCTCCATAGACTTTCACTTTAAATTTTATGTATTTTCATAAATCCTCCTTTCCTCTGCTGTTTATGCTCTCAAGTTATTCACAAAACAGTCTCTCCTTCCATTTTGTCTTAAGTCCCTTCAAACACAGTATTTAAAGGTTCCTTCATCCTCCTAGCCCCATTTTTTCCCCTGTATGTAGTTTGCAGTTATGACAAGCGGCTCACTGTGTGCATCATAATTTATTGTAACTTACTTATATTGGGTTTCAGGGCATTATTATACAATAAATTACAGGAGGTTCACAGACCACTCACAGAAGCAGGTGAGCTGTGGGCAGAAGGTTTCTCCTACCAGTTCTGCCACCAGCATGGCAATCTCTGGTGGAGCAGACTGATGGATATTCACCCTAAAATGCTGGAGCAAGATTAATTTATTTGTCAGAGTCCAGTTCTAGATGAAAAGCACAAGATTTATCCTTTGGGCTCCTGTGTATAACAAGGGGGAGGACAGTTTCTGCAGTGTTTTGGAGAACTGGCTGCTGGTGGCAAACAAAACCCAAAATGTCACCAAAGCACTGTGCACAGAATTTTTCACATGATGTAGAAATGGTTCTGAGTCAGAAAACACCTGCAATAAAGCAAAGTTTTTAATTTATCTGAGCAATTAATTTGAGCTGTCCTGATTAAAACTTATTGTGTTTGAGAAATTTCTTCACTCAGATAGCCATACTTAAAAGTGCTTAGACAGCATAAGTTTTAGAGAGGAAAATTTGTTTAAAAAGATTTAGAGATAGCTCTTTAGCTGTGACAGACTGGAACAGTTCCATTACTGCCTGTGGAGTTAGCTGAATTTATCCCTGGCAAGGTTAGGTCTGACAGTGTTTAACACATTATTTTCCAAGACCAAATTGTGAATTGTGGTCCCTGTCTTTTCCCACATTCCTTTTTTTAATACCGGTACTTTATTATTTCAAAATGCTATTTATTTTAATTGGGTTATAAGCTGCTTTTTTCTAAATCAATGCATTCTTGTTCCATTTTTAAAATCTTTTCAGGATAACTGTCATACAGAATTGCTTATCAAATCCATCCAAGTGCTCTGGAGACAAATCAACTTGATGACTTTTATGAGTAGAACTACTCTGAATAATTTCTACACCTAAAAAGCTACCATTTGAAAAAAACACCAAACCAATATTAAAAATAATTTATAACAATACACATTTTAATCACAAATGTTTAGAAAGAATATTTTCATGTGTGATTTCATGCACATATCGGCAAACCTCTATGCAACAAACAGGGAGGGAAATTTCACTGGCTTATTGAATTTAGCTCCATGGGACTATATTTGCTAAACAGTTCTAATTATCTCATATTTTCCATCATATGCAAACATTACTTGTGAATTCTAACATAGTCTTATAGATAAAACTACACATTTAATCTTTATAGTGTTCCATTTTAGGCCATACCGTAGATCCTGTTTGTTTTGTGGAAAATGTCCACGATATCCTTTGCCTCAGCCTAAAGCTCAAAGTCATTTGGGAGAAATCCTTCCCATTAATCTAAGAGGAGTCCAAAGAATGGGTGAGTAAAACTTCAGGAATGTCTTCATGGTGAAAAGTTAACTCATATTTTTATAAAAACATGTTAATCCATTTAATTTTTTTTAGTAATTTTTTAAAATGTGGTTTTGACTTTTGTTTTTTCATTGAAGTTTAACATCCGAATTACACTTTCTCTAATACAGTATAAATTGGCTCCGGGTCCACAAGACACTGAAATGTTTTTAACATTAAAAACATTGGGAAACCAACAAATTTGGCAAAGTGTTTTGCTAGAAAACAAAGCATTTTAAGGAAAATGTAGAATTACTATGTGCTGTGCTACCATATCTAACATATTCAGCATCATTTTCTCATTACAATAGTAATTTCAGCTCCATAATGTGTTAGGTCTACAGACCTATCAGTTCAGGTGGAACAGAGAAAATCACGCTGAAGACATATCCAAATTTTATTTTTAAACACTAAGAGTGCTGTTCACGTTCCCATACTTTAAGAAATGGAAAGAATAGAGACCAGTAATTGCAATAAAACCCTAAAAAGTCCAAACAAAACCCTCCTCTTGTCTGCCATTATGTACAAGAAATCTCATACAGAACATTTTTTTTAAATGTAATATTGTTTTATCCTTTTGAACTGAGTTTATAATTTTTTACTGCTCTGCTTTCTGTCATTTTAGAGAGAACTTTGAAATGATAAAAAGCTGTTCCAGATATGGCAAAATTTCAAAGCTAGATTAGGCTGTTATATGACTAGATAATACTCACTTAGAAGGAAAAAAAAAAAAGGCCCAGATCTCAGATCTTGAATAAATATTTAAATATTTGAACCAAATAGCTTTTTTCTTCTAATGTATTTATGTGTATGCATTGCATTTAGATATAGTTTGTAGTATACATTGCTTAATTTCCATTTTAAATATCTGATATATTCTGTGGTGGGAAATTTCAAAATTGTAAATGATGCTAACCTTAAGTAGTTTCTTCCTGTACTGAGAGAAAAAGAACTTCTTACTGATATGAACTTTTATAAACAAAACAAGGCAAGTAATTAAAACACAACCCATGTTGCCAGTACTGGAACAATACTGCCACATCATTTACCTTCCAAGGTTTTGCAATCCAAAGTACTGCATGCAGGAGAAAGAATGTAAAAGAAATAGTTAGATGCAAAGAAATAAATGAGCCTGGTTAAAAAAAAAAATGTGCCTAGCATATAAATGCAAATCTCATTAGTATATCGGGATCTTTCTTCTCTACAACAATCAAGAAGAATTTTATCTTAGGCAAATGAATCAAATGCTTTTAATGATATAGCTATGTGCCTGAGAATGTTGAAATATATGGATAAAAAAGATTTTATTCTAGTCTCTGAAAGGCCTGACATGAACTACCTTTAGGAACTACGTTTAAGTCATGTCTCTTTATGACAGCCAACAGGAGATACAAAATTGATTGAATACATTTCAGAGATTCAGTGACTCTTTACCTGTCTCAGCAGAGTTTAACTGTATCTGTTTATAGAGAGAAATCTTTTAAGTGCCTATTTTTTTGTTTTCTTTTGTTTTGTTTCTCTGTTAACAGACCAATTATCTGAGAGATAATTATGTAATTTGCAATCTGTGAGTAGCCTGTTTTTCCCCACAGAAAAATCGACTTCACTGAATTCTATTTTTCAGTCAGAAATTTAAATATTACTCCACTGTTTCATAATCAAACATATTTTTTGTCATATTCAAGTCCAGAGAAGTGTTAGACATTCATCCTTCTTGCCTCCAGCTCATCAGTAATAAGTTTTGGTCTTACATCTATTTCTGGTAATGGTACTTATTTCTTTAAAGGCTCCACGTATGCTATGCTATAAAAACCTCCTTATCACTGGCAAGTCTTGGAGTTTCTATATTTTTGAATACACATGGCAAATTGGATTTCTGACCTTGGGAAATATCCTCTCCAGCAGAGACCATCCAATAAGTGCTATTAAAAAAAAAAATAAATATATATATATAGATATTTGTGACCATTGTCCCCTCCTCACTTGGAGGGTAAATTTCTAACAAGCATTTCCAGAAAATCCCTGGGAACATCTTAGCACATTACTGCCAGGTGGGCCAGCTGGCTGGAGGTAGGGAAGCTGCATCCACTTGGCTGCCAGCAAGATCTCAGGAGAGAAGTTCCAGCCAATTTTTCCACATGACAATTCAGGCAACTTTTGTGGCTCATCCCTGGGTATGAAACCAGCGAGCAGAGACTGCACAGCACTGCTGGCAAATCAGTGTGTTCTGCCAGATTTTAACTGAATTTAGGGATGTTTTTTGGACTGAGAATCTGAAACAAACCTCAAAGAGCAGCTACTCCACATGGAGCAATTTCTGTTATTCCTCTTTCCTCAGAGCGACAGCTTATACATAATTCCATGTAAATGGAAAAGGGAAAAAAATAATCTTGTTTCTTTACTAATTTCCTTCATTACTGTTTAGCCAATAAGTGGATAACAGACAGATTTTACTCACATCTTCCCATATGCAGGGTGGACTATTGCTGAATCCAATAGAAAAGACCTTGTCCTTTAGGTTTAGCATTGCAGTTTCTGACCCTACTCTCAGGTAAGATATGAATCAAATATCAGTTTTGGAGTGACTAGGGAAAAAATCTGCAATGTGTAATTTAAATTGGCAGATCTTCATCTAGCACTGTTTGACTTAATTCAAGTATCTAGTTGGATTTGATAAAAGAAATAAACACACTTCCAATGAAATTCTACATTTATCATCCTTAAAAAAACCAAAATTCAGAGAAACTTTCAATAGAAAAGAAGGAGAAGAAAAGTTAAGATCTGTAAATCTATCAAATTCCAGAAAATGCTGCTCAAAAAGGTGTTTTCTATCCCATTCTTTATATTCCTGACTGTAGAATAATCTAAGAAAATAGATTTGGAAATAACAAATAAACAACTTTCATAATGCAAATGTAAAAAATTCATTTTTAAAAACTGGAATAACCACATAAATTGAACAAATCACTTTAAGACTTCATGGGCAATTTGAACAGTGTTGTCGAGTTGTTGACTCCTTATACTCAAGTGAATTCTTATTATAAACAATTCATACAAGTAAAAAAAATGTGGGCTGAGGCTCTTGCATCCAAGGTCAAGCTATCCCATTACTACCTGGTATTTAGAGGCATTCATCCCTCCATCCTGAACTTTTTTCTCTATTGCAGAAATTTTCCATGTTCCCCAGGATGCAGACAGAAAATTTTGTGCAAGGAGCACATTACAGACCTGAGATATTTGAGCCTATCTTTACTAAATAGGCGCTCCCTCAACATCATACAAAATAAGACTTGAAATCACTGGATGCGTTTCTTAAAAGTATTTAGATAAGGACACAAGAAAATATCAACAAAACTTGGCATAATACTGTAGATTTGGAGGATATTAAGTGAAAAAAACAAATAGCCTTGAAAAATTTCTGCTGCAGATTGCAGATCCTTATTTTCTCAGGAATCTTCCAAGGAATTTTTAAGGTCAACCTATCCCTGAAAACAAAAAAAAAAAAGAAAAGGATAGTTTTAGCTACAACTGAAGAATTTTTTCAGAGAATTTGGTCTCTTCATAAATCCTATCAGGAAATAAGGAGATGTAATGCTTCATAAATTATAAAACAAGCATGGATTTTGAAGTGACGTGACTTTTGAAATGCTTTTAAGCTGTCAAAAACCCCTCCAAATTCTATTCATTCATAAGCAAAAACCCTCAAAAAACAAAATAAACAAACAATCAATAAAAACAATAAAACTAAACCAATCAAACTCACACTTCAGAAATCATTTATAAGTGGAACACTCTGAGCCTGTGTGGAGGCACAGAATTTTGCAGTTCTGGGCAAAGACTAGGAATCCTGTAGTTCTTAGCTATTAACACAACACTTCAGCCCTTTGGTCCAAAATTTCCAGATGTTCAGAAAGCCTGTCAGGCTGCTCAAAGCCCTTCTGTCCTGCACAGATGGCAGAGTTTAAGTGCTCAGTGTGTGCACAGAGATGCCGTGCCAGAGCGCTCCCACCCCGCCGTGCGCGCCTCGCGCAGCGCGGAGCTGCTCTGAGTGTGATGGAGCCCCTTGAGCTCCACACAGGATTATTTGTAGAGTCAATCTATGACCAGGACGTATCAGATTGGCTGTGTTTGTGCTGGCTGCTTGCCCTGCACAGTTCTGGTATATCTCTCCATGTCAGTATGTGCTGCATTTCGCAGGTGTGCAGGGTGGAAGCTGTCACTGCATTGCATCAGGTGGCCCTGGGGGTTTGTGCCACTCTTCAGGTCAGGGGTTGTCTGTGCCTCGCTGTTTTCACTCTCATCTCTTCTTTTCTGTCTCTGAAAATAGAATCCTGAGGACTTCATCTGTCTAGAGACAAGTAGATATTTTATTGCTGCTATCCCTTGACAGAGTAGTGCTAATTATGAGGATACGTCAAGCTTAGAATAACTGAACGAAAATCCAGAAGCAATGTGCTAAATTAATGTGTCGCAGACAACTTTTATGAAAAATCCTTTCCTTAGGATTTTTTCTCCTGAGAAGCTGTGAAGCCTCAGGAACAAAATGTAAACATTGATTATCTGCTGCTGTGGAATGCAACAGGTGCATCTGTGATTGGCCCATGTTAAATATTTGTAATTAATGGCCAATCACAGTCCAGCTGGCTTAGACAGAGAGCCGAGCCAAAAACCTTTGTTATCATTCTTTGCTATTCTACTCATAGCTAGCCTTCTGATGAAATCCTTTCTTCTATCCTTTCTTCTATCCTTTCTTCTATCCTTTTAGTATAGTTTTAATGTAACATATATCATAAAATAATAAATCAAGCCTTCTGAAACATGGAGTCAGATCCTCATCTCTTCCCTCATTGAAGAACCCCTGTAAACACCGTCACATTAATGTGAAGTGAGGGACATGGAGTTTATTTAACTTTTATGGACAATTAAGAACACCTAGAGTTTAGCAGAGATCTGAGTAGAAAACCAAACTTACCACCAGCATAACAAAAGAGCCCAGTGAGATTAAAGAGGTCATGCTGCAGCCAAAGAAGAAATCTGAGGACCACTTGGAGTGTTTTAAAACTGTAGCCAGGGATAATGCCTTAAAAGCCCATTGATACTTGGAAAGATAAATATTGGTTTGGGTCACTTGTGCTTTGACTGTTCCTGCTAAAATGCTTTCAAGTGAAATACTGGTATTTTTGTCTTGAGTAAATGGATACATCACTCACAGCTCAGAGTTCCCAGTTCCATTTCCCTGTCTTGGAAAGCTTTATGTGTTGATCAGCTTTCAGCTCATGAGGAAAAGGAAATTTTGTGCCTATGCTGAAGCACACAGCCATGATAATGTGTGAATTTTTCAGGCGTGGCACATGGGGCACAATGGGCCTGCTTCTATGTACAATGGTGCCTATGAAAAAACTCCAGCAATTAACATTTATTACTTAAAACAAAAAGAAGCCTTCAATGACAGTTTTGGAAGGTGAAGAAAGGCCAAGATAAAAAGACCTGGCAGTTCCACAGATTAGATTGTCTATGGTCGAGCTATTTTTTGAACTGTAGTCCCAGATCCAGAGAGGCAATGTTTGTGTGCCTATTGTTTCTAACTAAATTATTTTTTCAGAGGCTCTGTCCTAGGTTTTATAAGAGAAAGCTGCTAAAGCATTNTGAAAAAAACAAATAGCCTTGAAAAATTTCTGCTGCAGATTGCAGATCCTTATTTTCTCAGGAATCTTCCAAGGAATTTTTAAGGTCAACCTATCCCTGAAAACAAAAAAAAAAAAGAAAAGGATAGTTTTAGCTACAACTGAAGAATTTTTTCAGAGAATTTGGTCTCTTCATAAATCCTATCAGGAAATAAGGAGATGTAATGCTTCATAAATTATAAAACAAGCATGGATTTTGAAGTGACGTGACTTTTGAAATGCTTTTAAGCTGTCAAAAACCCCTCCAAATTCTATTCATTCATAAGCAAAAACCCTCAAAAAACAAAATAAACAAACAATCAATAAAAACAATAAAACTAAACCAATCAAACCTCACACTTCAAAATCATTTATAAGTGGAACACTCTGAGCCTGTGTGGAGGCACAGAATTTTGCAGTTCTGGGCAAAGACTAGGAATCCTGTAGTTCTTAGCTATTAACACAACACTTCAGCCCTTTGGTCCAAAATTTCCAGATGTTCAGAAAGCCTGTCAGGCTGCTCAAAGCCCTTCTGTCCTGCACAGATGGCAGAGTTTAAGTGCTCAGTGTGTGCACAGAGATGCCGTGCCAGAGCGCTCCCACCCCGCCGTGCGCGCCTCGCGCAGCGCGGAGCTGCTCTGAGTGTGATGGAGCCCCTTGAGCTCCACACAGGATTATTTGTAGAGTCAATCTATGACCAGGACGTATCAGATTGGCTGTGTTTGTGCTGGCTGCTTGCCCTGCACAGTTCTGATATATCTCTCCATGTCAGTATGTGCTGCATTTCCCAGGTGTGCAGGGTGGAAGCTGTCACTGCATTGCGTCAGGTGGCCCTGGGGGTTTGTGCCACTCTTCAGGTCAGGGGTTGTCTGTGCCTCGCTGTTTTCACTCTCATCTCTTCTTTTCTGTCTCTGAAAATAGAATCCTGAGGACTTCATCTGTCTAGAGACAAGTAGATATTTTATTGCTGCTATCCCTTGACAGAGTAGTGCTAATTATGAGGATACGTCAAGCTTAGAATAACTGAACGAAAATCCAAAAGCAATGTGCTAAATTAATGTGTCGCAGACAACTTTTATGAAAAATCCTTTCCTTAGGATTTTTTCTCCTGAGAAGCTGTGAAGCCTCAGGAACAAAATGTAAACATTGATTATCTGCTGCTGTGGAATGCAACAGGTGCATCTGTGATTGGCCCATGTTAAATATTTGTAATTAATGGCCAATCACAGTCCAGCTGGCTTAGACAGAGAGCCGAGCCAAAAACCTTTGTTATCATTCTTTGCTATTCTACTCATAGCTAGCCTTCTGATGAAATCCTTTCTTCTATCCTTTCTTCTATCCTTTCTTCTATCCTTTTAGTATAGTTTTAATGTAACATATATCATAAAATAATAAATCAAGCCTTCTGAAACATGGAGTCAGATCCTCATCTCTTCCCTCATTGAAGAACCCCTGTAAACACCGTCACATTAATGTGAAGTGAGGGACATGGAGTTTATTTAACTTTTATGGACAATTAAGAACACCTAGAGTTTAGCAGAGATCTGAGTAGAAAACCAAACTTACCACCAGCATAACAAAAGAGCCCAGTGAGATTAAAGAGGTCATGCTGCAGCCAAAGAAGAAATCTGAGGACCACTTGGAGTGTTTTAAAACTGTAGCCAGGGATAATGCCTTAAAAGCCCATTGATACTTGGAAAGATAAATATTGGTTTGGGTCACTTGTGTTTTGACTGTTCCTGCTAAAATGCTTTCAAGTGAAATACTGGTATTTTTGTCTTGAGTAAATGGATACATCACTCACAGCTCAGAGTTCCCAGTTCCATTTCCCTGTCTTGGAAAGCTTTATGTGTTGATCAGCTTTCAGCTCATGAGGAAAAGGAAATTTTGTGCCTATGCTGAAGCACACAGCCATGATAATGTGTGAATTTTTCAGGCGTGGCACATGGGGCACAATGGGCCTGCTTCTATGTACAATGGTGCCTATGAAAAAACTCCAGCAATTAACATTTATTACTTAAAACAAAAAGAAGCCTTCAATGACAGTTTTGGAAGGTGAAGAAAGGCCAAGATAAAAAGACCTGGCAGTTCCACAGATTAGATAGTCTATGGTTGAGCTATTTTTTGAACTGTGGTCCCAGATCCAGAGAGGCAATGTTTGTGTGCCTATTGTTTCTAACTAAATTATTTTTTCAGAGGCTCTGTCCTAGGTTCTATAAGAGAAAGCTGCTAAAGCATTTGGTATCATGTGTGTATTCATGATACACACAAGACAGAGAAATATGACTACTAATTTCTTTTTACAAAACTGCTAAATTTATTTCCATAGGTTTTTTAGTATAGAAATGCCATTATCATCTTGATGTTTGTTTTAAGCACGACCATTATTTCCTTTAAAAAAACATGTTTCTTTTTTCAGGCTATTTTTTCCCCCCTTAGTCTTGTTTTCAAGCTACAGTTCAAAAACTACTCAGAACAATACAGGCCATGACACTAAAACTTCATTAAATGTATCAATTATAAGCCTACTGTCAGTTATCTGGCCTAACAGATTTCTTTTTTCCCTGCCAACTCAAAAAATACTAGGAAAAGTACCATGTCTAGACTATGTGGATCTCTGCAGGAGAGTGGAATTTATTTTGGCAGAAATTAAGTGTATGTGATACTACCTGATCTACAAGTTCAGAAAGAATAGTGTGCCCATGCATAATAAGGTTTGTGACTCAGGCCCTATAGAGCAGCAATAATTTTTACCTCTGAAGAAATAAATGGGGTAGAAAAAGTTTCTGAGAGAGGTCTGCAGTTCCCTTGAATAGTACAACTATTTCTTCTGCATATAAATCATAGTTGGATTTCTACAATCACTAGATGCTCAGCTGGTGCAGGTTCATCCTCTCAGTATGATTTGCATGTTGCATGCCCTTGCTTTTCTGGCTTGTTTTTACTGCAATGAAGCTGCAACTGATTTTTGGTGTATGAGAGAAGGCAAACCAAGCACAGCACACAAATTACTAAATGATTCATAATCATATGCCAATGTTTTCTGTGTATTTGGTACTGCTCTTTCAAAATGCTCCATTTCAAGGAGAAGGAAAGAAAGAAAGAATTTATCTTCAGAAAGATAATCAATAGAATGTTTACTCATTTGCTAGCAAGACTCTGGGCTGATCACATACACAGACCTTCAAGAAATTTAAAAAGAGGGAAGACCTAAAACATGCTTTGCCCCCTTTTGATTTCAGTAGTAGTTCAAGCAATATATAAATCAAGATTTGCTTTATCAAGTTACTGTTTGCTTTCTATTCTCTCTCTGAAAATTACTTTTTAGCTGTACGTGTCCCTTTGGGCTCTGTTGTCAAGGTATGTCATTACAAAGGAAGAAATGCAACCAGTGGCAGGAAATGCTCCAGTGAAAAAATGATTTTGAAAGCACAGGTTCAATAAATGTAAACACAAATAGAAAATATCCCCCTGGAAACCTCCTGGAATTGGAGGCCAACCACCTGCTGGAACCAGAGCTTTGCAATGCTGTCATATCACGGAAAACAAACAAAAGAATAACCTACTCCCCAGTCCCTGTGACAAAACACAACTTAGCAGAAAGTTGTGTAAATATGTGGTAAAACTTTGCAGTCTTATTCTGGATTGTCTGTAAATCTTCTTGACCTCCTAAGTTCAGCCATAGGATTCAGTGCATACCTGAATAAGCACAGAAAAAAAAAGGGTTCACAAGAAAAATAGAAGTACTGTAGAATTCAGCCTATTTAAATGGCCTGCACTGCAATCTAAGATCAGCAGTACTTCCATTGTGACACCTGTCACTTTCAACACTGGATCTGCAGAAGAAATGTTATATTTTTTTAAAGAAATGTCAAAGAATTTGAGTCAGACAGACTTTCTTTCTTTAAACATGGAAAATAAAGAAAAACAAACAAACAAACAAACAAACAAACCAGAGCCATAACTCTGTTTGGATGTTATGGATTATCTGCTAACCCAAGGGTGCAACCAAGGGTGTTCAGGACCCCTAGAACGTGCCCAGTATGGGATTTTTAGTTGTAGATCCTCATGTCCCTGGGCTCTTGGGGAAGAGCCACCAAAGGCTGCTCTCCTTACTCTGCTCCTGGGATCCCTGCAGTGTCCCCATGGAAAACCTTCAACACTTTAACTCAACATCACCAAACTGCCAAGGACCTAATGAAAGAAAAGGCTTGCATCCTTAGAGGTAGGAGATTTTTTCCAGTGGGTATTTTTGGAGCTGGATATATCTCCCACTCAAGATGCCCTTTGCCACTAATCACAGGAACAGCCCTCTAATATTGTCTTAAGTGGAAGAAGGCCCTGTGTCAGTGCATGTGCATCAAATAACACACTGTTCTCATCACTCAGAGGGTGTGTGTTACACCATTAAATGGCTGCAATGCAGCATGAGAGTTCACAACCACAGACTGGTACTCTGTGTGGCAGCTTGTACCACAGTTACTCAATTTATACATGATTCCACACTATAGTGTAACATCAGTAATTTCCTCCAGCAATCAAGAGTATAGGCTAGGAAGAGTAATTCTTTCCTCTGCAGAGATTCAAAATCTGAACTATAACTGGGGGAGTGCCAGTGTCAAGAGAGAAAGCCTGGAAAACATTGGTTTATTCCATGTTATATTGCTATTAAATCTCACTATCTGTTCTACTTATTATTCTATTGTGCATTTATCTATTATTATTATTATTATTATTATTATTATTATTATTATTATTATTATTATTATTATTATTATTATTATTTTGTTCTTATTCTATACTACATCTATTCTTATTATATGACTTAGGTCCCAATATATGTTTGAGACACAGGTAAGTGCTGCTAAGATGATATAGGAAACAATCCCTCAATTATTAAAATGGGTACTATTACCTTAAAAAAGATCATTATTTNGGAAATTATTGCATATTTATGTAGAGTCCTAAACCTGGGGCTGTTAGCTTGAGTTGAAGTGCAACTGGCTGTAGAGATAATCCAGTGCTGTGCTGAACTGCCAGTCAGTCAGCTTGGATGATCAGAGGAGAAATGAAAACCAGAAAAAAAGGTATCAGGGTGAGAACAGTGAATGATAACAATTATGTTGGGAATGTACCATTAAAAAATTGGAGTTTTGCTCATCCCAGAATAAAGTATTTCTTATGAGAGTTAATTAGAGGTTGATTTGTAATTCTTCAAATCTCTCCAAATGTTAATATTTTATAAGGTCTTTTCATACTGAAATGCCACAAACCCTTTTCACTGGTATGCAAATTAAGGATATACAGGTTTCCAGCAAGGAGGCAGCCTACTGACTTTCATTCTGTGAGCCTGTGGGGAAATAAAAACCCCAAATAATACTGTTGTATATGGAAAAGAGGGTAAGCAAAGAAACAAGCAAAAAACCAGCATGAAAAATACCTCTGGGCACTAAATAATTCTTCTTAACACTTTTATTACTTAGAGAAAAAAACCAACAAACTTAAACATTCACCCAACTGCAAGATGCACCTGATTTCTGCAAACAGTTAACACCTAATATGTGAACATGCTTGTAAAGTACAAGCACAAACAAACAAAATCCAGATTCCTACTTACAAGCTACTACTGATATATAAGCTATTTGATTATAAATTTCACTCAGGTCTTTGAGATCTTACCTCTGCACAAGCAGGAGCTGGAGTCTCAACTTTCAAGCAATGATGTGCTTAATTATACTTTGGTCTTCCTCGGGTTGTTTGTCCCCCCTCCCATGTCTAGGTGTGTGACTTAACAGCCTTCTGGGGTTGAAAACCAAAATTGTAGCATTCCAGCTGCACATGGAAGACCTCCCTCCAGCCAGCTTTCTAACAGTTGTTAAATAACTGTACGGTACATGGGAGAAGGATAGAGCTTCCAGCAGGGACAAACCTCCACAGCCACAGAGAAAAAAACAATTTTCCCTTGTGATGAGGACTTGATGGTGCTTTTACTGCTACTTCCCACACATCTTTGCACTGCAGAATCACTCATTTGTATCACAGATTTGTATCACTCATTTGTATCACAGATGATTTATTAAGTCTGTTTGTGGCTGGTTTTTTCACCAAGAAGCCCGTTATTCACTTGAAAATGTAGGTTATTTGAATGTAAACCACAAATGTATTGAATTTCAGTGGTGACATAATGCACTGTGGAGTAATTCAAAAGATGTCTTCCCTATAATGTGCAGGTAATAATGTCTGTACCACAGACAAAATCAGTATGGATGTTCTTGTGTGCACAGGATATTGACCTTGATTCAGCAAATTTCTTCTTCTTCTTCAGTACATACAGAACTAAACCATATGAATAACTGTCTATGAAACTAATCATAACTTTGAAATTAGACATCTATTTAAACTGCTAGCTGAGTCTCCCAAGAGAATTAAAAAAAAAAAAAAGAGCTTCCTTTCCTGACTGCTTTTCTTATGTAATTACTGCACTTACAGAACAGGATTCAATTCTTTCTAGAATGGAAATGTTTTAAAAGTCTCTTTCCTTGTTTCATGATTGTACTGTAAAGATGCCAACATATTTAGTAAATAGAGATTAAAACCAAAACTCCTAGTGTTTGCAGAACTATGTTTACCTGTATTTACCAGGCTTTTTGTGCCTTTGTTAATGTTATGAAGTAGACTAATGGACAAGGGTGTGGAATAAATCTTTTCTGAGCTGCAGCAGTGTGTATCTACTGAATAATTTGTTTAGGCCAGCTTTACTGGCAAGTCCTTCTCTTCATCCCTAAGGAAAATGAAACTGCTTCCACTTCAAAAAAACTATTGAAGTTACTCCTAGGTTTGTAATTAATTTCTGGGTTTTGTTACAGCAATCTCAAACTTTTTACCAGCTTTTCAAAAGCCAGATGTTCCTGGCAAAGGAGCATGTTCTCTGAGCTCACAGCTGATTGAAGCCATGCTGGGCTGTTATAATCCTGTTTTGGCTTGCTTTCCCAGCCAAATGAACCCCAGGGTCACTAATTGTCCTGATAAACATCTCTTCTGAATCTTTTATTATGAAAGCAAATAATAAATAAAAAATGACCTACCATCCTAAAGCATAAAATAATCTGCAAAAGTGCTACTGCTCATTTAAAAAATCACTTTGGCTTATATCAAATGATTAATCATTGAATACAATTGTATGACTGCAAAAAGACAAGGAACAAAGGAAAGTTTGGAAAAGATAAGGGGAAAACACTTGTTTTTAAAAACCTAAAGTACAAGACCAAACCATTCTCCAAGAAATACAGCAACTATAAACTTGCTCACCACACATATTTTCTGAAGATATTATGGAAAAAATATTTTGAATAGTATAGATACATTTACAGCCAAAATCAGGAATTGAAAATAGCACTTATCAAAAAGAAATATACCTTTCATAAAATGTAGAAGTACATCCATTCTCTCATCAGGGATAGTATATCATGTATGTTTATTTATATGCACATATTTAATTTATGATTATAACTAATGGGTCTGCTTTCACATTCATTTTGTATTGCAGCAGCTAAAGCTTCAGCCAGCCTAAATGTAAGTAAATAGAATTTATGCATATCTAATCTGAGTGATAACCAATTTCTCACTGGTCTGAATATCAAACAGGTAAGCACACCCACTTTCTTCTTTAGCAATGTATCAGTGGATATGATGATCAATTTAAATATTAATGAAATAAAAAAATAAAATGTATCCAATAATTTCACTATTTTAACAGTGTAACAGAGTTTTGAAGGTGTAGGTGCCTTAAAGGCATCTAGATGTCTTAAAATGAGACAGTTCTCGTGTACCAAATCAGTACAGTCGCATCCTTGGCACTTCAAAAATATTGGGATGGTATCAGACATCTTTTATGAAAAATCCTTTCCTTAGGATTTTTCCTCCTGAGAAGCTGAGAGGCCTCAGGAACAAAATGCAAACATTGATTATCTGCTGCTGTGGGATGCAGCAGGTGGATCTGTGATTGGCCCATGTTGGATGTTTGGAATTAATGGCCAATCACAGTGAGCTGGCTCAGACTTTCTGTCCAAGACACAAGCCTCTGTTGTCATCCCTTCTTTTTTCTATTCTTAGCTATCCTGCTGATGAAATCCTTTTTTCTATTCTTTTAGTAGAGTTTTAATGTAATATATATCATAAAATAATAAATCAAGCCTTCTGAAACCTGGAGTCAGATCCTCGTCTCTTCCCTCATCCTCAGACCCCAGTGAACACCATCACAGGATGGGGCTGCTGTGCTAAGAGTGCCAACACAATGAAGGTAACTGTGACCTTACCAAATCAGTCCTCTCACATCCTTGGCAATTCAAAAATCTTGGGATGGGGCTGCTGTGCTAGGAGTGCAAGGCAATGAAGGTGGCAGTGACCTTGTGCACAAACCGCGTCAGCAAAGCGCGCTGGCGTCGCCAGCAAACCCCGGGAGAGCCCTCCAGGGGTGATTAATACCGAGCCAGCAGCTGTAACTCTGATGAGCCTTTAATACAGTAAAACAACAGGAGCAGTTGAGGGCATTGTCTGAGAGAAACGGAGAAGAATTTAATCAAGTTGCTAATATACTTTGACCAGGACTCTCAGGTGCTCTTAAATGGAAAGACAGTCTTAAAGGGATTGAGACATTTCAGCTCATGGCTCTTAGGGGGCCTGTTACTCTCACAACCCTGCTGAAAACAGAGAGTAGTGCCTTGGTAAGCATTCATCACTTCTGCAAGAAAAAATGATATTTTGCAATCACTTTATTCAGTTTGGGTTACGTGTTGTGATCTGATGAAGGACAGAGGGCAGAAAGGCTGTGTTCAGATGACTAATGTAGTTTAGCAAAGTAATTTCCCCTCCTAGAGTCAGGATTACATAGAGAGTCCTGCACAGGCAATATTCAAGCTACAGCCTCCTCCCTATTGCTAAAAAAGATCTTGCAACTGAACAAAAGACACCAATAGGGACTGTGTAGGCAATACATTTTCCCTGAGACTGAAAGCACTGGAATCCTGAAATGTGACAGCACTGCACATCCAGAGTCCTGGCACTGACCAGCATTGCCAAAATGTTATGGACTAAGGTAATAGCTGCATTCATTTATACTTATTAACTAAGTGTACTTAAATCTGAATGCCCAAAGATGAAATAATCTCATATTATTCCACGTTGGCATAGAATAGAATTCAGATCTATCAGGAGGACTGAAGTACATTAAAACAGACATATTTTGTAAATCCACTGACATGACTTCACTAATTCAGTGAGAAAATAAACTCAGACATGCAAAACCAGCCAGCAGTCATTCAGTGATACAGGCGATACACGAACAACAGGCAGACCTAGAGACACTTTCTAGAGCATTCTATGCCTTTTGTTAGAAGATGTTACTGATCCCAATGGACTGTGAATGAGAAGGGGATTTTAAAACAGTTCTATTTCTGTTCTTGGAGTAATTTTCTAATTAAATTGCTACATCTTAATCAAATTATTTCATCCTCTTTTCCAAAGAACACCCTATTGGTATCTTTAGCGTACCAGTGACTCACTTCCTTCTAAATACAGCATTGTCTCAAAAAGTAACTTTGAATATTGAATTATAAAACATGTACTGAAGTCAGTAAGTGTAAAGTACTAGGCAAAATTTTTCACTAAGATCTACAGTAATTGATCTCTATGCAAGCAGTCTCCATGTGACCTCTAAAACATTCCAACAATATTATAGAATGAGTTAGACATTTGCTAGAAGGTACATGTGTGCTGGATAAAAAGCTTTTCAATATGCAATTAATAGTGAAGAAATAACATTTGTAGTATTTTCCTGATGAAGTAAACTGGAATCTGCACTATTCAATGGGAAATTTCTGGTCTTTCCCAAGGAGGATTTTCAGTTCACAGTTGCAGAGAGTTGAAGCTTAGCATGGCAAGAAGAAATAGTCTGGGACAGTGATGGATGGCTACAGAAACATTGGCAGATAATGATTTTTTTTACCATGTAAGTCCAAATCCTGAAAGCACTGTATGAATATAAGTGAAATGAAAGCTTCTCTACCACAGGCCTTTCCACCTGCTATAAAACAGGTTTCCACTGAAGTAAACCTGGTCAGAGATACAAATACTCCAGTGATTACACTCTAATAGATGTTCTAAGTTGTGATTAATATTTTCTATGGCTGTGCCAGTGCAATAGATGCCTGTGTTGGCTCTACTAAGTGCTGACTTTTCAGTTTCAAATAGTTTTTAGTGATATTTTATTTTCATGTTGAGCAATATGACATGTAGAATCAAAGTATCTGTGAGGGATTTCTTCTCATTTTACATTAGGAAAGGGACAGAAGGTATAAATCAGGTTGGTAGGACCAGTACTTTGCATTCTGCAAAAAAAAAAAAAGAATTAAAAATGTGGAAATGAATTTTGAATTAAGTTCAGTGACTCCATAAACCATCAGAATGGCATACAGCATCAGCAAAAATAATTCCTGCTGAGCGGACTGTTAAGAAATTAGCAGATATTCTAGAAATATTTCAAGTACACCAAGAGCTGAATGAAATCTGGCACTTTCCTTTCCTTGAAATTTCCTTTCTTCTTCTTCTTCTTTTTTACCATGTGTTGGAAGTGTTGTGAATTGAATATATGCCTTATCTTTGAAAGAAAACAAGGGTGTTGTTCTTCTGACACTTTCATCATAATATTTCTCAGACTGGAATCACATAGCTTTCCATATCATCAAAGACATGTCCACAATATTTATTTGCTATTTATTTAAGTGTAATATTTATTTAAGTTTTATCACTACATTAGGCTAGCATCAGGATAATAGTTAGGTCTGATTTATAGAAGCATGGCATACAGCTCTTTTCAGAGAGAGTTTTTCTCAGCAATACTATACAAAGCATCATTTTAATGTGTACAGTTCAGTATACATATCTATCCACTAATACCTTGATACTCTAGGTAGCTCATTGCAATTAATTCTATCCATTGTTAGGAATGATGATTAACTAATTTGTAATTATCAGCTACTCAGATCTATTTATATGTACCTCTTGTTACAGCATGAATTAAAAATTAGGCTGGATTCCCGTGAAAATTTGCATAGAAAAAAAGATGAACAAAATTAACCTCTAATTAAGGTAGATTTCTGAAGGAAAGAATGCCAACATTTATATTTTAGTTTGTTCTGAAGTCTTAATCTGTGTTCCAAGGCAGAACTGAGGTCAGTAAATACACCTCCCTATGTGTCCCAGTACTTTAATCCCCAACTGTTTGGGCAGGTGATGTGGTGAGATTTAGCTTTTTCCTTTCCATCAAAATAGTGGATGCTCTTCTATCAGCCACATTGGATGTGGCCTAAACAGAGACCAAACTGGGAATGCTCAATCAGAAGAAATAAATTATTTATCTGCGTAGAAATTATTAAATATTTTTTCCTCCAGATACTTTGGCTGTTTTTCCTGGTTTTGCAGTTGCCTTATCGGTTATTCAAGCGATAATATTTGCAATCTTTATTTGCAATGCCTGCTTAACACAATGAAACATTGACCTTGGTTCTTCTGTCAGCAAAAAACCCTCAACATGATTTAGGTTAACAATAATGAGAAAATTAACTTGTCTGTTGAATTGCAATATAAAATACAGATATGCTTGTCCTTTTTGGTGGGGACAAAGTTCAGAACAAAGTCTGGAAGGAAAAAAGGAAGCAAGATCTTAACATGTCCATCTGAATAGACATAGCAATGTGAGAAACAACTGGAGTGAATCTTTACTAGGGAAAGTCCTTCTCCTTCCCTCTCCATCTACTGTCCAGGTGCAGACTGGATAATATTAACACAAAAATCCAAAAGTCCAGTTTCACTTCAATATGGTTGACTGGGAAAAGTTATGTTAACCAGCAGAGCAGCGACAATGTGCTGTCACTTCTTCACAGAAGAAGTGAAAAATTTAATGTTCACTGCTGAGAGAACTTAAGGAATATATGTGTTGCTCATCTGGTTGATTGTGACTGTCCTATATACATTTTAATTCTGAAGACTCTCACCCTCTCATCAGCAAGATGGGGAGGAAATAAGATGGAAAACTCAAGGATTAAAGTAAGGACAGAGAGATCACTTACCAATTACCAGCACAGGCGAAAGAGGTTCCACTTGGGAAAATTAATTCATTGCCAAATTATAAGAGTGCAATAGTGAGAAATAAAAACAAAACTAAAGACAACTTCTCCCCAACTCTCCTTCTCCATCTCAAATTCACTTATGACTCTTCTTCCTCCCCACAAGAGGCACAGAGTTGTGAGGAATGGGGCTGGAGGTCACCTCATGATACTTTGTCTCTGCCACTCCTTCCTACAGCCCCAGTTTGGGGTCCTTCCCATGTCAGACAGTCCTCCCATGTTAGATCAGATCATTGGTTGGGTTCTTGTCCAGCCAAATTACCCTATCCTATCCTATCCTGTCCTGTCCTATCCTGTCCTATCCCGTCCTATCCCATCCTATCCCATCCTATCCCATCCTATCCCATCCTATCCTATCCTATCCTATCCTATCCTATCCTATCCTATCCTATCCTATCCTATCCTATCCTCTCCGCTCCTCTCCTCTCCTCTCCTCTCCTCTCCTCTC